>JZLH01S0073977.1:6118-16315 GCA_001188425.1 Eucidaris tribuloides | reverse complement strand
TGAGGCAGACTACGTACGCCCGTGTATGCGCTACTGCACGCACAGAGCATTCATACTGGACGACCCATTGACATGTACAGAGAGTAGCTTGTAGTGTACGAGTGTATACTGAACTTACTTTTGTGCCGCAGTCCGAAGCAGACGCGAATCAAGTTTGTGTACATTTTCAACATTTGAATGTATGATCTATAATACAGCACTAATAAGTCGAAAGTTTGCAGTGAATTCTTCATCATGACACTAGTGAAATATAACAATTACCTAAAAATCTTACAATAACTTAGAAAATATAAGCTAGAAATGACATCTTGAGTGTCGTCGCGATGAACACGCCATTTTGTTTCTGACTAGCGCGAGCATACGCAGTAAACAGCTGTACGAGTATCGCATAGGACCTCTGATCCGCCTTTGCGGCAGCTGGTCCGTACTTCGAGCAGGATGGGCTGCCGTTAGAGTCATTTGATCCTGATTCCCATCCGGATCAGGTGTCCTAGCAGTCGTCCCATCCGGTAGGACACCTGATCCGGTGACACCGGCTACTACCGACCGGCGCCGACCGCCGTAGCTATAACCCTGATCTGAAGTATACCTCAGCAAAAAGATCAGAGTCTGATCAAATAAAAAAAATCGCCAAAACTAAACTTGTGCTTTAACCAATATTGTTTAAAAGACGGATTTCACAATCATGATTGTTTAGAATATTTAAACAATGTTGTTAAAGAGACAGGCTTAACAGTTGTTTAAAATATTTTAAACGGCGTTTTTACTGTGTAAAGCTGTGAAGCGAGTAAACAGTTTTCTTAACACATTTTTGCTTTTTGTAGTTTGTAAACATATTCAAAAACTAAACGTCATGTGTCAAATCACTCAACATTGGCGTCCAATTTTTTAACACTAACTGTCAATAACCCAAACATATATTTTTTAAACACTTATGTGTAATTGCGAAACCATTTTTTTTCACTGTTTAGAAAGAATGTTTTGACTCCTTTAAAAGGGGAATTTTACTCTCAAAGTGTTGAGGAAATCTCTGCCAAAAGAATTTACCCACACGTATTCTACTCTATTGGAGGAGTGGACTAGATTTCCTCATAAACGAATTTTATTCCTTCCACTTTGGAGTCATTATCACGAATTGGTTCGTTTAGAGTGGAAATCCGGCTCCAATTAAGAGTGAAATCTACTCAAATTTGGAGTGGAATGATGAGTAAAGTCATTATTTTGAGGGTGATTTGAGAGTGGAATTCCACTCTTTAGGGAGTCAAAACTATTCACTCTTTCAATAAAATATAAAACGGGAAATGGTCACAAATTTTCAAAAGAGGTGGGAGAAATAATTATGAAGGATTAAGATAGACCAAGGATGGCAGCAACTGTGAGCACCAGAAGGAAAATGATGCTCCAAATGATTAACGATTTTTAGCCCTCCAATGCCCCTTGTGTCGTTTGCCGTGCGTAAACTTTGTATATTCTCATATTTTTTAATTCATGATTGAAATAATAATCATTTGGGGAAGAGGATTTAATGTTCTTCGACTGGTACACCGGCCCATGCACTGGGACACAGGGCCAGGCCTCTAAAAGTATGTGAAATGTAAACCATTGTTTTTCCCCATATATAGATACAGCAGTAGTAGGCCTCACAGCCAGTGTAGATGCACCTCAGGTGAAATCTTAACCAAACTTGGTAGGAATCATCTGTAGGGCAAGAGTATGCAAAGTTACTCACATGGTTCATGTCATCCCCAATTGGGCCAAGAGGTAGGGTCTCAAGTGCCCATATGCCCCAAACTATGTAAAATTGACGACCTACTCTCTATAGGGGCACTGCAGAGAGGTTGCGTCAAGCCCCAAGTGAGCCTTTTTAGTCTATGTGTTCTTTAGTTGCTATGAATCGAAAAATGTTTGTTTGTGCAGAAGAGGGAGAAACATGGGTAGATCTTGATGAAATACATGTGAGGACGTTTCCCCCTCTCAGAATTACACAATTTGAAATTTTAACCTTCAAATGGGTTACTTCGTTTTGAACTTGTCTCATTATTTTTAGGCACCAATATGGAAATCCCACCCCATTTAATCCGACCGAAACCGGTACATACAAGGTGCTTCACGCCGAACCGAAGGGGCCCATGAGTGCGAGGTACATGGAGACGGCGCCGGGAGAAGAAATGCAGTATGGCGGCTACCAGAATCCTCGTACACAGTCCCGGTCATTCAAAATGCTGCAGGAAATGACGGCGGAAGAGGAGGCAAAAGGTAAATGGTCTTTGATATATTTAGCCGCATCACAGACATTAGGTGCATCAACGTGCACTCTTTTTCTTCCTCTTTCATCCTCCTCCCTCTTTTCTCTTAATCATTTTCATGTTGTTTTTCTTATTATTCTTACATTCATCATCATCATCGTCGTCGTCGTTGTCATCATCATCATCTAGTTCTTGTTCTGGTTCTCCTTTTTCTTGTAATTCTTCATCTTATTCGTCCTCTTCTTTATCTTCGTCATCATCTTCTGCTCCTCCTCCCCTTATTCTTCTCCGTCATCATCTTCTTTGTTTTCTGCTTTATTTCTTTCTCTTTCATCCTCCTTCTGATTGTCTCCTTTTTTCGTCTATCTACTTTTTTGTGCTTCCTCCTCCTCCTCCTCCTTTCTTCTTCTTCTTCTTCTCTCTTTCTTCTTCTCTCATTCTTCTTTCTTCTTCTTCTTCATCATCTTCTTCTTCTTCTTCTTCTTCTTCTTCTTCTTCTTCTTCTTCTTCATCATCTTCTTCTTTCTTCTTCTTCTTCTCTTCTTCTTCTTTCTTCTTCTCTTCTTCTTCTATTTTCTTCTTTTTCATCTTATTCTTTCGCTTCTTCTTCTCCTCCTCCTTGAAATTAGCGCTGTTATATCAATGACGTCGGGAAGACAGATATAATCACAATGGAGATTTGGGTTTTATGTAAGGCAAGAAATGTTACAATATCAGAATCAAGCGACGAGGGCACATAGTTTCAATCACTGCGTAATCCCGTGACATACAATGGTGATCCGACATTGTTCCGGCGTGGCGACAGTTGCTCCGGTGACATAATATCTGCAGAGACAAATGGTAAGGGTTACAGTTGTCATTGGGTTTCCAGTTCAGAATAGGGTTAGGGTTAGTGTATGAAATAATCGTCGAATCAATTGTTGCCGGAGCAAATGTCGATACGGTACCTCGTTGTATAAATTGGAATCTTAAGGAAAAGAATGTTGTGAAAATAGCATGTGCCATCGTTTATCTTGATTCACTGCTTACCGAGTTTGCAGAAAAGCGTTGGAATCTTTGTTTTTCATTTTATTGCTGTAATGTAGTGCCTACTGTAGAAAACTTCGTTTACACGTTTTGTTTAGGAACACCTAACTGTCAACAAGTATATTTAAAGGACAACCCAGCTATCATTCACCCTATAAAGTAGATTATAAAACAGTGCACTATCAGGGTTATTTAATTATGGTTAGTTATTTTTCCTTCGAGACAATTTTTTACACTACCCAAATGTAACAGAATTAATATGGAAATAGCTGATATACGTGCTAATTACCCATATTAACCAAATGGTCAGCTACTTTTTACGCCATATTGTTTTCAGGCCTGAATGCGCTTTTTTGGGTTTCTTTCAAAGAACTCTACATGTATTAAAGACGAGGCTGCATGTTGTACAAAGGCCAGTGCAAGGCATATCTTCAAATATTGGTATAAGTATATCGAATTGTCTTTATTTGCTGAAATCAAATGTATCTAACACGGTGCCGAGCGATTAACAGTGTTTTCTTTCAATTTATAATCAAAATGTTGATCTATACCGCGGTTTCGTATAGTTACATGATAATGACTTATGTTAAACAATATTTGTGTATGTAATTGTAATTGTGAGTTTGCGTTTTAATTCATCAACACGCTGAGAAGAAAATAACAAAGCTTGAACTTTACACCAAAAAAGGGCCCACCGTTTGCCACACTACAGCAGTTATTTTAGGTAAAAAAGGATGCACCCTTAGTGAGCAAAATTGCACTTAGATGTGCAAAGTCGCACCCAAAAGGTTCAAAGAGTGTGACTTTAAACATGTAGTGAGCAACGTTGTACCTAAGAGGAGTTATGTGTGGCGAGGGTTTGTGCAGAGTTGAATCATTTCTCTTAGTGCGAATGTAAATTCATGAAAATGCTCATTATGCTGGAGTTAAAAATGAAATTTTGATTGTCGGTTGTGTTCAAAATCAATGTTTTATATTAACAGAGAAAGTCCTGACTTAAAGATGATATTATTCAAATCACAAGGGTGACCAAATGAAGACTATTTTTTAAATTAAAACCGTTAATATTATGAATTGTTACGCCTCTTTCAGTCATAAGGCTATCTTCTTCCACAATGTAAATTCTCAGTATAATATAGTCAATGTGTACTAATTACCCTAATATTTATACTGAGTAAATAGGAATTTTTAATCGATAACATGACCGTTATATCGATATTGAAATCATTTTGTATATAATCGCTTAATCTTGACCGGTTTACAGAGTCTTAACAACTATAATGTTCCTAATTACTTTCAAGGTTTTTGCCTTGATATTTTTGGTTCACGTTGGTGTGTTTTTCTATACATCTAATTATCTGTATTCGACACGATGGAAGTATACATTAATAACGACTACACAAAAATAAGTTGATATTCCTCCTAACCTAAATATGTTAACAATATTTCTTCGAAGTTTGTAACAACTTTGTTTGTTGTTATTTCTAATTTGACTTCTCTGGTTCTACCTGAACCACCTTAACAAGAGGGGTTTTCCCTGTGCCTATAACTCTCATCCAGGGGCGTTGATCCATGCTTCGGATTTGGGGGGGGGGGCAAAAGTGGAAAAAAATGTCAAAAAATTGCAATACAGGGATTTGCGCGCAAAATTGATCATTTTGTATGTTTGATAGTATTTTTATGCTATAAGTTCAATAGTTTTGTAGTGCTTCCCAATGCATTTTAAACCTATCCTTGCATTGCATATGTAAATATTTCAAGTTGTCAAAATTATTGGGGGGAGGGCAAATCGACATGTTTGCCATCGATTTGCCCTCCCCCTTCAAATATTTTCATTGGGGTGGCGACTGCCCCCCTTGCCACCAGGATCGACGCCCCTACTCTCATCTACAAAAAATGATTGCTGTTCGAACAATTTGTTATAACAAAAACAATGCTGAAATAACTGTTAAAATGAAAATCGAAAACAAAACAATATGAAAGGAACTGTATTTACCAACCACGTTACAATATGCGTGAGTATTTTTTTATTTTATTTTTATTTTTTGCTATTGACGCAGACATAAGCACATGTGCTCAACTCGTTAAATTATGTGTGATTGAGCAAATAGGCCCTATTCGTTATGAAATATGATTCCATAATGCCTGGGACTTACCAAACCAGTCACATGCCTGAAGAGTATGTGACATTTGGCCGATAGTGGAAAACTGTGTTTACACTTTCTCCCAGAGTAGAAAGAAAAATAGATAGATGAATGAATGAATAAATAATTGAATGAATGAATGAATGAATGAATGAATAAATAATTAATACATTAATTAATCAATACAAATGTATAATAAAATGTATATGTATATTCATTTTCCTTTTTTTAATTGCACAGTATAGAATGAAGTACTTACGTCGAAATGATCAAACCCGCATAATCTGTAATTAATAAATATACTAAAAATACAATAAAGTATAATCTAAATAACAACTTCCAGTCTTAGTTTTGATTGGGAATATAATGCACTCAATCGAAGTTTATACTCTGCAGATGATACCGGTTATTGATAAAGTAATCAAGTCGATCTAATTAATATCTCAATCCGTTTCGTCCAAGTCTGGTTCAATAAGAAGTTCTCATACAGATTCATATAGCTATTTTCACTTAGCCACCAGTTCGAGACCGGCATTGAGTTGCAAAATGAAGGATTCAAGTGTTTCAAATGATGGATGGAATCAATTTCTAAGAACTCAACCCCTTTTAATAATAGGTGCGATGACATGTTTGGGTTGGTTACATTTCAAAAATCGGTTTAAATCTGGGCCTAATAAACAAAACTTAGTAAACAGTAAGAAATTACTGGGTGCAAAGGGGGTGCAAAAATAACAGCACCCTAGCTCTTAAGGGTGCAGAATTACACTATGCACCTCTTTGGGTTTAACATTGCATCCTAAAGGCTGCAATATACTTCACCCTATGGGATTCCAAATTGCACCCTACAGGGTGCTGCTGTTACAGAATGCACCCCCAATTGCACCCTAATTTCTTGGTGTGTATCGCCTAATCATTTCTCCCATTTTTCTTTGCCCCCACAGCTTTTTCCGATTCACACTTTAGAGGTAATTTCCGGTCACCCATCGACGAATACGAGGCTTACGACAGCGCACCACGCGGGCCACAATCTAGGTCCTTCCGAATGCTACAACAAATGACGGCAGACGAAGAGGCGATGATGAACGAATAAAATAAGACTAACTAACCCGAGGGTGGGGTGGGGTGGGGTGGGGTAGGTGGGGAGAGGATATGGTATTTAGATAATGCAAATGTTATAACATATTGCATCGCAGCGTATCGATGCTCGGAGTGGTACACCAATCACCATTCGTTCTATTTGTTTAAAACCACGTATATTTCCCTGGGTAATGAAAACCTGGTATCTCAAAATTTTTCAGGAGAGCTAAAAAACACGGTTGCCTCAAAACAATAACAAATTGGATATCCGAGTTTTACCTGGCGACAGAGGCTCTATTTTTAGAGATTTGAAATATCAGATCTTGACAAAACAAATAGCTACAAGATTACGTACAAACCTCATTTTCACCAAAAATTGACATTTGAGATACTTGGTTTGGTCACACCAGGGATGTAAAGTGCCACGCCCACTGGTACGGGGGCGTGGCGTGTACAATTCATAACATAATCTTAGATACTGGTTCTCTTGCTTGAAATGTAAAGATAGGTTGACCAAACTTTCAAAAAGACTGAGCTTCACTGTCCGTAACTCCAGGACAAAATTATTCAAACAGGCCTACAAGAACTTAGTGTACTCTTGAAGGCTTCATTGACAAACTTACGATGATTTTCCTGTAAATGTACAGGCAATATCAAAACGGAACATAGAGGGCACGGATGTTAGCACAGAGTTTTGCCATTATTATAAGGTTTACTACTCTATTGTTTTTCGCCGATTGTTAACCACGCCTATCACATATTCATACCCCACAAAAAAACTGTGGTGTTAAATTTAACCCAGGGTGTTGTACAACATAGATAACAGATGTGTTGTTAACACCATGGGTGTTATCCAAACACCAAATGAATTACTTCAAACCTTTACTTAGATCTATATCGGGCAAATTTAACACTTAACACTTTGCAGTGTAGATCGAATAATAACTGATGAATTAAGTCAATTTTAGAATGTTTATGTTTGAAGGAAATAATGCTTATTGCTTGTGGTAATTGATCAAAAATTACATTTATGCTAGTTTTCACGGCTGTAGATTATTCCATCTAGTATACTGGTTGATAGTATAGCTTCGGAAAGTCGTTGTAAACCGCTTAATGGGTTGGTGAGCATTTGACTACTGCATGAAGAAGTATATTAAGATGGGGACACTGTTCTAAAATGTTACACTTGTCTTGTAAATTTGAATTTAAACCCACGTTACGATAACAATAATCAGAAAATGTACTCGTCCAAACAACCTGCTTACTATTTTAAGGGGGACAAGAAAACTATTGTGAATTTCAAGGTCCTCACGTCCATCTTTATAGTCAACGCCATGTGTGTTAGATTTAACCTCCCCCAGGAGAAGCGCCACAGTGGGAGCAGAGGGGCGGCCACCTCCTAAATTGTCAAACAGAAATCATGTTTTTTGTCGATAATGCGAATTAGGTCTTTCTGACATTTTCGCACCTTAATGGTTTTTGCCCTCCCTAAGATTTTACCCTGGCGCCGCCCTGTCCCCCTAGTTTTTGCAGTTCATAGGTTGAAATGAGTTCGTGCGCATGCCCAGAACTTGCCAAAGGTATGGTGCGTGTGTGACAAGTTGTGAGGCACACTGACAGGAAGGTTTCTCTTCAAACTTCACTGCAAAATTAGGGTGGCTTGTTTCCACTTGCTGAAATTGAATAGTGACAAAAGATAACTGTAGTTTGCCATCAAATTCAACATTTTTTCCCCATCTTTCTGTATCATATAAGAAAAGAATGCGTCAAGTCACCTTAACATTCTGACCGTTTGGTTACAAAATATTCAAGAAAGAATACCATTATTTTATATTCGGAATCATGGTCGTATACGCAGGGGGTAGGGCAGAGGCAGTATACTCTACCCCATTAATTTCAAAACACACCTTTTATTTCTCAGATTTAGATTTTGAAATAGTTTAATCAATAAATGAGGCTCTTACTCCTCTTCCCCATGAAGAACTTCTGCTTACAGATTTGAATTCTATATAAATCTTATGATTAGATATTCAAAGAAGAGAACTCCACATTCGTCCTGGGCAAAGTATATCAAGCCTACTCATTAAAGGATTCAATCTGCAATATACATTTATCATTAATGATTATCAATTTGCTTTTGTGCTGGCCTTTGTCGATAATTTATCGAATTCTGCGAATATCCTGCAGATAAAGAGCAAACTCTAATAATTTCATTGTGTGGTTGATTTACTCAGATTCGTATATTTATTTTGGGAATATGATGTTCTTTTAATCTATTCTTATAGCAATCTTGATTTATTCGTTGAGATAACAGTAATATATATATGAAACATATAAGGTACCGTTTATTATTGAACATTGATTAGTAATTATTTAAAAAGTTTAGATAACTTCATCTGAGCGACTCTCTTATTTCACTCTTGTAACAAAGCTACCAACATCAGTTAGAATAATTATTCATAGTAATTCGATTTATATCAAAATGTGAGATTTAATGTTTCTGTAGTCATGATCAGTTATCGTTTTTATCATTTAACATATTAACATTTATTTATGATGTAGGCATATATAATTAATTTTAATGTACCTAGTGCAATTGTTGTAAAGAAAATGTTTCGTTTCAAAGTTCAACTTATTCCCATTTTGTTAATGAAGTGAACACACCCGAGTTTACGATGTATACATTTTATTGTATAAATTTACGCACTTGTGAATTTAAATCGAAACTTACGAAAGTTTCGCCCTCTGTTTAAAAATCGAAACTAAAATTGAAGAAAAGCGGAATGTTGATATATGTCCTGCATAAAGCAGATAAAAATGTTTGTAATACCATGACCTATGGTTTGCAAGCTATTGTTTGTTTTGAAAAGACAAAGCCATAAGCTCGTCATTCGATATTTATTACACCAAGCAGCTAGTGACTGTTTAAACAATGTTGTCGATCTTTCTTCCTTTTTATGGATTGCGAATACATTTTGCTCAATATGATTGTTAGAAAGAATTCGGTTTTCGTGTCTGCAATTATGAATAACTTACTCAATTTATTGCTGTGGCATAAACTGATATTGTGAATATGAATTTAGTTGTGTTTGTCTTTTAAATTTTAGAATTTTGTTATCAAAGGAAGTTTGTACTGCTGTAAACATCGGTGTTACTGTGAATTGAAATGTAATTTGACATGATTTTTTTTTTGTTATTTACTTCCTTGATTGTTATCATATTATTTGCTCTACATGATATTCCTTTGAGTGGCATAATAAATACGCTTGAGTGGAAATGTTGAACTGTTTTGAATCTAATAAATTTATTTTCTTCTTCGTGTTTTATCATTCAAAATAGTTAGCAAATCAATACAAACATGAACACGTCATTAATCATGTAACAAGATATTAAATATACATCCACACTGATAACAATGATATTAAACGTGGAAAAACATTAGTCGTATACACAATATATACCCTCCCTACTCAAAAGTGTTGCAACCTACACTATAACGCATGCACTTTGAGTTGAAGGGGTCTTTCTATAATGATGTCTTAATGAAGTTTATTATT
The DNA here is from genome assembly GCA_001188425.1 of Eucidaris tribuloides. Lineage (NCBI taxonomy): Eukaryota > Metazoa > Echinodermata > Echinoidea > Cidaroida > Cidaridae > Eucidaris > Eucidaris tribuloides. The sequence continues at coordinate 6,265 of JZLH01S0073977.1, read as the reverse complement.
AGAAAATAACAAATAATTTGAAACAAAATCAATGAATATAATTTCTCCTTTCTTCTCCAAAGGCGGCGAGATTATCAATTACAGGCGCACCCACGACGGAGGGGCTGGAACAAACAAAATTAACATTTTTCGCCTATAGGGGTGGGG
>JZLH01S0073953.1:7548-21768 GCA_001188425.1 Eucidaris tribuloides | reverse complement strand
AGTACGCTCCCCCCCCCTAAAAAAAAAAACTAATAATAATAATAATTTTATTTCCTGGCCTGGTGAGTGTGTGTGTGTGTGTGTTTGCACATGCATGTGTGTGTGTGTTTGCACATGCATGTGTGTATTTTTGACTCCGTGTGTACCATCATGACCCTTTTTTCGTTAAATGTTTTGGTAAATTACGTAGATTCAATCCCCCAAATCTTTGTTGTAATGGTAACATTTACAACCACGGTCTCTTTTAATGAACTCCACCCACGATGTGTATGGCACATAATTCATATTTTTTTCTTTAATGAATCCTCAAAACTACCATACAGATGTATTAAGGAGGTTGTAACATATAATAAATATTTGGATGTTCAGAACTGATTGTTTATTAACATATCGGGTTTTATCTGATTTCATTTTAGTCAATTTGTTGTCGCACCACAACGTCCCAAATGTAGGCTACTGATCCTGCATGAGTGCACCAAGTGATAATAATACTGCTCTGTTTATGTATGTACTCCATTATCCCTACATCAAAAAGCCATTATCGTATCATATCACATTACGAAAATAACACCATCACACACCGACAATGAAATCGAATGAAGTCGAGTTTAAAGACGCAATTTGACATTGTGGAAGTTCTGTTTAAAAATCATCAAACTTTGATACCTGAGCTAAAGAGAAGTGTTTGCATGGACAAATAAACACCCATGAATATAAAACTTTAGAAAGTTATGCTGCCACCGGCAAGATATGTATGGATAACATCACATGTGACTTATGCATCACATGTAGGAGCCTAGGGGGGATAATGACACTCTTTTTAGTATTCTAAACAAATGTACTTGAAAAAAATCTGGAATCAAAATTTATTTCCTACATATTTTATTGTTTTTAAAATTTTGTATGTATTTCTTTTTTTTTTTTACATTTTTCTATTTTTTTTTCGATGAAATTTGTCAGGGACACTTTTGCGATCATAAACAGCATAAAGTTAAGTAATTTCAACCAGTGAAAGTGAAAAAAAAATCATACATTTATGAATATTGGCTGAAAACACAGTTTGTATTGAAAATATGAACAATTTTCAGTAAGTTTAGCCCTCAACAGAAACTTATTTGTGCCTGCAAGGTCGTGCACTGATGGTCAAACTTGTAAGCAGGGGTTTAAACGGATTTGCTTCCTCCATCCTAGACAAAATAAACACCACTGTAAAAGCTTAGAGTTTCTACTCTAACAATGCATGAAAAACACAATATCTTATTTTTCCAACTTTTTGTGCGTTTGAGGCATCAAGTCACAAATGAACTTTTCAACAGCTACGAAATGTCAGTAGGTAAGTGAGTGGGCAGAGATGCTTCTACCTTATCTGCCCACCTACCCTGTGAACTTTGCTTTAAACAATGTATATTTTTCTTGCATGCAATTTCAGGCTTTTCAAGCTATATGAGTTAAAAGAGATTTTCCAACACTCAGCAGAACGCTGTTCCAGAGTTTCAGTGCTTTACAAATAAAAACATGATCACTGATAAAAAACTGAATCCCACGTATAGTTTTGGTCGATCAGACAAAATTTATGTAAATCTTTCACAAAGTATTCTATTGTCACCCCAGACATCAGAAAACAACATCAAACCTACTGAAAATTGTTTATAGTGACAAATTACGATGTTTGAATTAAACGAGAGCATCTAGCGGTATGTACATTACCTATGGGAACTTCGGGGGTCCCCTCCAAGATTTTACATTTTGAGTAACTTCTCAAAAATGGGACGGTTTCAGAGCGAACAATTTTCAGGGCATTGATAGATCATATAGGTATATCTAAAAAATATAATTGTAAAGAATTTCACTTTTTACCATTTATCAAAAGTATACCTTGGCTTTACGTGCATCAGGTGGAGTTTTAGGAGCAATGTCGCAAACTCTGGGGTGAGCTGAAGCAAGTTTTAACCTGTTGGAGACTAAGTACAAGTTAACTCCTGTTGGGGTCTATGGAAAATATGTGCAATAGTGAAATCAAATCGTCTCTAAAGGATTAATAAAAAAAATAATAATTCAGTCTCTGGGAGGATTTGTAACAGACTTACCCAGTGAAGTTGCAGCAATTTTTCATCTCGTGAAGCCCGGTTTGGTCCAAGTTACATGCATAGATGTCAATGGTGTGACCATTCTCACCTGCCCTGTTAGCCAAGGCATCATAGTGCTGGTTTGGTGAGAAGAAGAGAAAATGCACTTACTTATCTCATAAATGTTTATCATTGTTGCAAAGATCATCTAACAAATAGTATCAATAATTTACTATCTTTGTAACTGTTTTTTAATAAATAATAACAACAAACGATACATTTTGGTTTCTCTTGTGTACTTTCAATCTCATCATTCATTATAATGATAATTCTTAAAATCAGTTTCTCATCACCACCATTACCATCATTATCATCATCAGCAGCAGCAAAATCATCATCATCATCATCATCACCATCACCTTTATCTTCATCTTCCTCCTCCTCCTCTTCCTCCTCCTCCTCATCATCATCTTTATCATCATCCTCACCATCACCTTTTTTATCTTCATTATCTTATTCATCATCATCATCATCATCATCTCCATCTTTATCTTCATCATCTTCATCATACTCATCATCACCGTCATCGTCTTCTATCCTCACCATCACCTTTTTTATCTTCATTATCTTATTCATCATCATCATCATCATCATCATCATCATCATCATCATCATCATCATCATCATCTCCATCTTTATCTTCATCATCTTCATCATACTCATCATCACCGTCATCGTCTTCTTCGTCTTCTTCATCTTCACCATCTTCATCTTCTTCATCATCATCATCACCATCTTTACCTTCATCTTCTTCTTCATCATTATCACCATCTTCAACATTTTCTTCATCCTCATCAACATCATCACCATCACATCATCACATTCTTAAATACTACAAACATCATCATGCCTCAAATTATCAGCGAACGATACCAACCTTTATGGCTTTTCTCATGAACTTGACGTTATCTTTCTCGATGTCGTGATGAGACCGGATGGTCACTTTCAGCTCATCCCCTACCACCATGCCAGGCCCCTGGGTGGGGGGACCTCCCATGAATAGCATGATACGGGCCCCAGTGTTTGGAAATGTGCACTGAAATAGAGTGAAAAAACAAAAGCATTATTCAAAGATATGAGTATAAAGGAGTAAAAAAAATAACTTCAATTCATAAACCATTTCTACTCAAACCCCATTTCATAGTTTCTAAATAATTTGTAAACAAAGTAATTGACCCAATGTCACATACTGATATCACATGGTCCCCTTGGATTTCTGTCAAAAAAATATACCTAATTTGACAACAATACAAGTTGTCATTCTGTGGCAAGACACAAATATATTTGAAACAATTTTATTACTTGGGATATTTTATCAACTGACAAGGCAAACAAAACAAAACTAAACGATCAAATAAAGAATGTCAAATGCCAACCGACTGTCAGCCATTACTGCAAACTTTAATATGAAAGTAATAATGTATGCTGAAAAAAAAATCAATTTACCTAGCTCTTATCAAATGGCTAGTAACTAGACGATAATGTAATTCAGACAAGGCATTTATCTTATTTTCCATTTAATTTTCCTGTGGTCAAAAAACTAACAAATAGAGAAAAGCAAAAGGGAAACTACCAAGTAGTGTAAACCAGAACTGTGAAAATATGAAAATGCCTCCCCCCCCAAAAAAAAAATATATATATATATTCAATGGTAATATGTTTATTATAAACTTTTGTCTCTCTCTTCATTCATCTCTCTCTCTAAGTGCCATATCCGGAGAAGTAGGCGATCATGTTATGCCACAAATCTCTGTTCCTAGCTGTTTGAATCAGCTCCACCTCCCGCTGACCTGCACCTCTCTCTGCAATCCAAGCAGTCAGACTGGTTATCCAATTCATCCGTTTCCTTCCTCTACCCCTCTTTCCCTCTATCTTTCCTGTCAATGCTAAATTTTCAAGACCGTCCTTTCTATTTATATGTCTTCATTCATATTTGTTTTCATATTCTATTTTCATGTCTTCATTCATATCTGTTTGAAATAAGAACTCAGAGAGCTTTTCCTTGATACAGTTTTATTACTGCATATTCATTTCACAAAATATATGGTATTTGTTGGTAAACTTGCATTGGGCTCATTTCATCAAAAAGGGAGAAAAAAATCACAGAATGTTACTGATGCATCAATGAAATACAAAGGTGCATGAATTCATCAACCCATTGGAGATGAATTGATATCAATATAACATGCATTCTCCCCAAAACCCAGCCCAAAATATCTCGTTCTTAGTTTCCAACAGGTTAAAGAGCCATGCATGTCTAAGTAAGGTAGGGTCCATGGTTAAACTGTTTACCTCTAGTAATCCAACAGCAATGGACAGAGCTACACCCGTTGACCGTAGAGGGCGTTTTCCAGCACTGACTGGCCACGGATCTCGTTGAAGCTCTCCGAGTAGGTCTGTCAGGTTCATGTCACATTTATGAACAGGTTGGAGGAATCTATAAAAAAAAAGTCACAATCAAATGGCATAGAAAAGTGAAATGAAGAACAAATTTCCTTTTGGGTCCTTTCACCAATCTGTTTATCTAAACTGCATTTTATCACTATACTTGTCAAAATATTTCATTGGCTGATATTAGGAATAAAGTTATTTCAGTCCAGTTCAGTATTTCAGAGTCAGTTACAACTTGTATTTCACAGTTATTACACTATATCCGTAAGAACAGATCCAATGCTGATGGATAATTTTCAACCAGCTTTGTGACAAAATCATGCAACAGGTTTACTCACTAAAATAATAATAATAATATTTTATTTTTTGTAAAGTGCATAACACGTAGCTTTTCGCATGTCCCTATCACAGATACTTAGAAAACATTGTAAAGCTTGGAAATTATTACTAAGAAGATATCGTCAACATTAAATATCTTCCAAAGTATGATCTGTCAAGTTGGAATTTAAAGTGTTAAATTCTTGTGATGTGGCATAAATATGCATGTCAGGGATAAACCAAACTTGCTTCTCATATGTTTTACATCAATCACTAAAATATGAAAAATAAAAATCTATAAACAAGTAGTTTCACGAGGTTTGTCAAAGGGGTAGGGGACAACCAAAGAAGACATGGAAGAGGCAAGTGGTGGAGAAGAGTAAGAGGGTTGGATTGAAGGAGGATGCACTGAATACGGCAAAGTGGAGGGAGGGGGTAAGGGAAATTTCTGTGAGTGCAATGTAAATCTGGCCACCCTCATAATTGGGGACTAAAACAGATTTAAAATCTGGATTACTACTACTAAGTAGCTTTCCATACTTGGACATTAGGTTTAATGTGGTGATAAATGATAACATAAAGGTAAATGACATGATTGGGGGTAGTCCTCAACTTGGGCTGAAACTACTCTAGAATCAAGTAAACTACACTGTATGTAAGGATTCTTCTGTGAAAATCTTGTAGTCAAATGTTGACTCATTCTAAAATAACTAATGTCAATATCCCTCGTGGCAGGTAAACCTGCTGTGTGGCTCTCTATGGGTCACATTTTTATCATGCCCCGATAGAATTAAAATACTAATATGTTCATGCTTGATTTTCCTTAAGTAAACAAATTAGAGACAAATCCTTCCAGCGGGGAGATCCACTCCAGCTGGTGTATAGTTGGTATATATTTCAACTCATTTGGTTCTTGAGGCATTTTCAAGTATTCCCAATCATGTCACTAACCTTTAAACTTCCTTTGTGGATATGGACTCCTTATACTTGACTTACTTGTTCATTGGTTGCTGCGGAGGTTGTTGTGGTTGTTGGTTTCCTCTCTGGGCCTGGGCAGGTGCTCGACCGATACCAAGCATGTCCTATTCAGGACAAAAACATGTAGACAAAATCTTGCTCATTAGATAATAAATACATTAAAGAAGAATTCAGAGAATGCAGAACAGTAAGAAGACATAGTAGGACTACTTACATTTTTTGTCAAGTTAGATTCTAGTCTACTGTGATTCCTAACACTAGAACAATTAACTTTGAATCAAATGGGGCAGATAATGCAACTACAATGACTTTGTTGGCTCAAGAATTGTATCCCCGCTCAAGATTAAAACAGCGCGCTTCTTCTATCACACTGGAAACAAAGGATCATGGGATACATCTTCCCAAAGATTTTGTTTACATCTGAAATCTTATGCCCATTTTTTGAATGTTCAAGAAATATCCTACTTAGCTGTTGGAAGTATTGTGAGAAGTTTGCGTTGAATGCGTTCACAATTTCAAACTTGACGAAGTTTATTTCTACAAAGTGAAACTTTGCAAAGTTTGCAAGAGTGAAAAGACCTTTGGTAATTGAATGGATTTAGCATCACAGCCAAAGTACAAGTAAGAGTTTGGATAGCTTATTTCAAAATCACACCAAACTTCTCAAGGCAGAGGATTAAAGAAGAATTAAAGTTGGACGGTAAAAGTAAGAGCATTCACATATCAAGAAGAAAACACTGAAATATTCAACAACTTTTGCTAACTTATGATTCAAGAGTTCTGACTTTTTAATATTTCAGTCAATCGTTATTGGCAACTATGCAACTTCTTTATGACAGTGTAAAAACTCCCCAATGGTTTTGTATGCACATTTCCACTAGTTTTCATTTTTGAGATGTCAGTTGACCTAAGTGACCTTTTTCTTTTAGAAAAAATTCCAAAACATTTTTTCTGTGACATAGTCACGTTCCGGCATAACGAGCAAGAAGAAATTGGGGTCTTGATGAGAAGCAAGAAAATGTGAAAATTTGTGTTTAAAACTAATGAGGAGTTCTGACATTGTTATCACAAGAAAAGGCAGAGTTGCAAATTTGATAACCCACTATACAGGCTATAAGGATTGAAAGAAATGTTGAAAATACAGTTAAAACCTGTCTCAGCGGCCACCTGTCTATAGCAGTTAACCTGTCTATAGTGGCCACTAAAATGATTCCCCTGGAGACAAATCATGTGTAAAATACCTGTCAGTAGGTACCACCTGTATATAAAGGCCACATTTTTGTTTCACTTGGGTGGCCACTATAGACAGGTTTCGTTGTAATTAACTCTTGAATGGTTTAGCCAAATTAGCTTAAAATTCCAGGTTTCGTCTTCTACTTTTCTGCATTCTCAAAAAGCACATAGATGTCTAAAATTCATTCTCTTTTCCAGACTTCAACCTTTGACGCCTTACCTGTATCTGTTTGGCTGTCAGGTCTTTGGTTCCCCTGAAGACGTAGCTCTTGGAGCATCCCTCACAGCCCAACTCATGCACCTGTACCATACGTCCGTACGTTATGAGACCGATGAGGGCATTGGGTGGGAGAAGACTGAGTGACATTTGAAGGGACTCTTTAATAATATGAAATATAAGAAATATGAACATTAATTATCTTAACCAATTGCATATATGATCATTTTTTTTTTGCAGGATTGGTGATTTTGTTTTTGTACAGGGCATATCTAATTGTGACATTAATAACTTGAAAATTCTAAAAACAATTAAGTGTTTGACTAAAATCACTAATTCTTTAAAGAGAAATTTATCTAAATTACCTAATCTACATAAGCCACAACACATGTTTTTCTTCATAACAATAGTAATAATACTACTTCTAATAATAGTAATACATCCAACCTTTACATTGCTCAAATTTCAGATCAATATATTCAAATACTCATATTACAGCTGTGTTATTAAACTTACATGTATAAACTGAAAAAACAGTCTCACTACTTTCTTCTCATCTTCAGAATCACCTATTTCTTCACATTTTGCCCCCCCCCCAAAAAAAAATGGATTAATTCCATTCTTAAATTAGGAATGAAAGTTCCTTTTGTCCTTTAACAGACTAACAAACCAGCATTTCACTTGAGAAAACTTTTACCATGGTTTCTAACAGGTTCTTTATAAAGCAAGACAAAGTACACACTGTACCATTGTATGCCCAGCAGAAGGACACAAACACTATAAATCTCACATGGCATCCATGTCCTTTTGCTGGAACACTACAATATATGCTCCTTACCTTTGAGTGCTTGTAAATCTTCCTCTTCCATACATGTGTCAAGAACAATAAGGTAAATTAAAGGTGCTGTTGGGCCTCTCTATAAAAGAAAAATATTCAAAGGGGGATTTAGAAAAATAACAGCCTGATCAGACAAAGGAATGAAGTAATTTGAACTTACAAATTCCTTATTCTGTTCAAGCAGTACAGAAACAGACAAAGTGCCATTTGCTTTTTAAAAACACTAATGAACATTTGACACTTTGATGGTACTTCACCAAGATCGTAACAATACAACTTCCTATCAAGGTTATAATGGAATATTTGTAACTAACTACAAATGTCATAGACAATTCTGAAAAAGAAAACAATATTAGTTTGTCAATCTTTGTATCACATGAAAGCTAGCAATTACATTTTAGAAATTTTGGAATGCTATTTGTCAAAAGTAACAGATCTAGACATAATGTGTCTTGCCCTATTTGCACGCAATCGTTCGAGGTATATTTTAACATTTGACCTCATTTAACCTTTACATGTGACTTTTGACCCCCAAATAATATTGAGGTCCCTGTAAGGCATCTACCATCCAAGTTTGGCTACAAATGGGCTCATGGTTAGACAGTTACCAACCCCGGTAGAAACTTGCAGGTAAATTTTAACATTTATTCTCATTTGACCTTTGACCCCCAACCCCAACCCCCCCCCCAAAAAAATAATAATAATAATGACGACGACGACAACAATAATAATAATAATAATAATAATAATAATAATGATAATAATAATAATAATAATAATAATAATGATTATTGAATAATAACAACAACAACAACAACAACAACAACAACAACAACAACAACAACAACAACAACAACAACAACAACAACAACAACAACAACAACAACAACAACAACAACAACAACAACAACAACAACAACAACAACAACACAACAACAACTTCCCAGTAAGGCATCTCCAAGTTTGGTTACAAATAGGCAAATGGTGAAAAGGTTATTCCAGTTTCATAAGCATTATGGATGGACGACAAATAGACGCCACTTAGGATCCCTTAGTCTTGCTCCACCTTGATGGCTTGACAAAACTGCAGCCAATCTGTGTATTCTATGGGAGCGACATTACAGAGGAGTAGGGGCAAAAAAGGAAAATCTTGGTATATGCTTGCAAAGCAAAATACTGTCCTTACCTTCAGAGTGTATTCTATCGTTGTGAACTGCGGAATCAATTCTGCAGGCTGATGTTGTTCTGAGATGCCTCTGTACTGTGCTGGAAACTGGTAGGAAACACAAAAAGTAAACAAAGATGAAATAAATGTCATAATATCTTAATATCAATTTTACTTATTTCTGAATTTTAAAAGATAAAAAACACAGACATAATATAATCAATTTCTTTGTGCAATGAATGATGATAATTAAAGAGTAAATTACTTGAGATTCAAATCATTTCTGATAACTAAGATTCATTGATTTAGTACAGAAGTTGCAAAGTTTACTCAAGCTCGAGGAAAATTAAGAACTTAAAGTTCAAAATTGCAAAATACCTGTGCCAAAGGCAGCAGTCAATCAGTTTTATGAATTGTGGTACAATTCATAATTCTGTTTACATCTTCACAAGAAATTCAATATAAAAAAGAAAAACCTTAACAAAATTTAAAATGTTTTATTTCTTATACGTTTAATGCCCTTTCTGATATACTTGAGCATTTCTCTGTAACTTTATAATTCAAAAAAGCTTGTAATTTGTGTTTCTTAGCATTTTCCAATGTTCCACAATGCTTTGAGAAATCTTCTCAACTGAGAATATTACTTTGTTTTCTTAAATAATTTAATAATATCATGTATAATCTATGTAATAATTTACTTCATTTCTGACATATTTCTAAAGTAAAATATAGATGTGAATTATGTTTGTTGTACTCACTTGATTTCTTTGAAAGCAGAAATTACAGTTCCACAGCTTTGCTCTGTAGTCAATTTGACTGTTGAGAAAATGATAGAATAATACCATTACTTTGTTATATACTTTGACCCATAGGGCCTATACACAACATTGAGGTAAGAGTGGGAATATATTTTACATTTACACATAATTGCAAGGGTTTTTTTAGTATTTCAGTGCAGCTGCATTGCTTATGATCAAATATAAGTAGCTAAGTAAGATGGGTGTCTATTTCACCTTGGCTTTAATTCATGCCACAACAACAATATATTTCTGACTTACATTTCTCTTCCTCATACATAAGAGCACCCAAAACACTAAAACTGCTCTAAGCTGATACAGACATGCGAAGCCTATTTACTCAAGCTCTGTTTTAAATGTTTCATATTGGTGCACTGGATAAAATCTAAGCTGTACTGATCCCTGGCACAAAAACACATCAATCATTTGTTGATTGGTAGACACTGTTTTCAAATGTGTTCATTTTTTTTTAGAGCAAACATGATTCATTCAGTTATATTTGGGGCTACCTTTCCGAAAAGTCATATAGACCAAATATGCATTAAGATGCACAAACATACACATACACATTATATACATACACATACACATACATACACACACACACACACACACACACACACACACAGACAAAGACACACACACAACAACAAAAAAAAACAAAAAACAAGCAAACAAAGACCAAATAAAAATGATTGCATTTGGCCAATTAAAGGGCAGTGACAGGATTGGGAGAAATAAAAAAGTGCCTCTCGAACCAAACTGGTTGAAAAATATACCAAAGATACACCACTTGGAATGTATCTCCTGACTGGAAGGATTTATCTTTAATGCATTTATTTACCTGCACTTTATTTTCTTGAGCCCCAAGAGAAATTAATCCCATAGAAAGTTACACAACAAATATGTCTATTACAAGGCATACTGATGGAAGTTATTTTAAAATATCCTTGCATAGAATCCTTGCATAGTTTTACTTGATTGTAGAATAGTTTTACCCCAAGTTGAGGACTACCCTCAATCATGTCCTTAACCTTTAAAAGCTATTACCTGACCTCTAGGTCATGCTTACCAGAAAGGGTTAAGGACTGCCCTGCACGTTGCACGACTACACAGAACCGGATCATATTGGATAGGTGGGAGGTCTGGTCGTTCTTTGAGTGGGGTATACAGTGCGGCTAGGGGTACCACCATCCGTGTGGCTTCCAGACGACTCGATGGCCACACATTCCAGCTGAAACGCACCCCATCTCTCTCCTCATTCTGCCTGATGAAGTCATAATTCGCATGATGGTGAACTATGGTGCTGTTCTGTGAGTGCAAAATATTAATATGGAAGATGTTTACATACATTTAAATCACACTTCTTTTTACCTAACTAAAGCCACCATTCTGAACATGGATTTATAACACATGAACTTGCTTCCTTTATCAAAGTATAAATATGAAATTTATTTTTAAAAAACACCCACATAACATGGAAATTACATAATCCATGTTATGCTTTCCCTAGTTTATTGATCTGTTCGATATAAATAAATTAAAACTAGAGTGAATGTAAATTTGAAGGGTCCTCACTACAACTCAACATAGGTTGAAAGCAATGAAACAATATCAATGGCCAAAAGAATGAGGGACTATTGTGGGGTTATGTATCTATCCAACTAGTTGGTAATGTAGTCTCCCTGCAGTTGTTTAATGACTTAATTTCAAATAAGAATACTAGATTAGTCAATGAAGCTTTATTTCATACAGTCAAGGAATAGTTTTAAATTTGTATAATTGGAATCTAGAAATCTTGGCAACACATACCAAGAACACAAAGATAACAAATCTAACAATACAATCGTGTAATGTTGGATTTTCTTTCATTTCTAAAATCCTATTTTGTTTAACATTGCACATGGCTGAGCCATGGAGTATGTCTACATGTCCCTAGCTTTGTCATCTGCAGCAAATGCATCACAGACTGGAACTGCAGAGGTCCCGAGGAACACTTTTTGGTGAGTTTTTCACATTTTCTATTATTTTGATGATGAAATTTAGGCAAAATCATGATAGGCATGACTGAGGTGCACTAATGGGAGTAATTTCTCACTTATAAGTGTGACAAATGAGGGAAAAATTTGACCTTTTCTGTCCGTTCAGGTTCACTGTGTGACCACGATGTGGTGACAGAAACTTGAGAAAGTGTTGTGCATTAAGCATAGTTGGTGTAGATTTCAGCTTGTGTAGAGTATAGACATGATAGAGAGGAAAGACTAGGAGTGTAAAATGTCTGTCAACATGGTCAAGATCGTCTGATAACCCCTTAAAAATGACGAGACTCAATACACGTGTCATAGCCTTTGGTCTAGGCTGAGCCCTGTGAAAATAAATGGCATTCTGTTATTAATATTATTTGTTTGCTCATTTGTCTTTTCCGTCACTGTCTGTGAATGTAGGGTCTTCTAGTTTCTACATCATGTACATGAAATATGCTGCTGCAGCTTTGACTTAGGAATTTTGTCATTGACTTCACTATGTCCAGTCACCAGTGATACCAAAATGTTTTGAAAAAAAAATGCGTACAGGATCCGGCACGACTGCACTCGTGCTCAAGTCCGTTCGACTCCAAGTGACGTCCGAGTGTCATTTCCTTTTTCAGGTTTTTGTTGACGTTGACCTGTTGACGTGTTGTTGACTGTTGTTAGATAGATCTAGATCTATCGTTATATTGTCAGCTTCGATAAAAAAAAATACATTTTTTCAAAGGATTTTGATGAAATTAAATACTTCCATTACTTACGATACACGCTAAGTTTTACGTAAGTATAACACTTTTTAAGTCATGGATGATTCCATGATCATTCACATTACTAGTTGGCTCAACTAGCACGAAAATGCGCGTATGGGACTGAGCATATCATTACGCATTACGATTAACTGAATCAATGCATGCAACATGCCTCAGAAAACGAACGTATTTTAACTTATAAGATATGGAAATCACCAGTAAAAAATGAGATATATGAAGATTGAACAAGACAAGCAACGGGAAAACTTGCCTGAAAATTAGGTGATCTTACGATAAATTGATAAAATTACTTCATAAAACATACCTTCACAGAACTTCCTATCTCACAATATCAGTCTTCGATCGACTGACTGACGATATATTTAATTCGACATGTAAAGACGTCCCATTATTATGTCTTTTTGAAAGTTTTAAGAATAATATATTTGTGCAATTTTGTACCTTAAAATTACATTTAAATAATGTTACATATAAAAAATTTATTTACAATGATTGTTTTAAGACCAAATGGCCCTCGTAGTTAATTTAGTTGAAATATTACTCCTCAACTCGGCAAAGTGCCACGTCTGGCACATGCTTTTCGTAAGTTGACGTGGCTTTTGCTTTAGACCGGTACGGCATACACACGGTATCGTTAGGGATGTTGACTATAGTTTGGGACTTTCTATAAATGCGTCTTGCGAAACTTTTTCTCCTTGCTGTTGTGGGGTTTTTTCCAATAAAGACGATTATCATCTCTGAATGCGATCAAAATCACATTCTGTGCAGGATTCTGTGAAACATGTCCATAACACTTTTGAGAAATTTTTGAAAAATATAAAGTTGCCCCGCCCCCCATAGAGTTATCCCGCTTCCCGACCATATTTTTTTTTTAAATCTGTACAGCTTCTGAATATAATTATTGTTTATCACGATTGTTGTTATTGTTATTATCAGTACAAGTAGGCCTAAATACCACCGTACCGCTACTACTATTTTATTATTATTATTATTATTATTATTATTTTATTATTATTATTATTATTATTATTATTATTATTATTATTATTATTATTCATTATTCTTATTATTATTATTATTATTATTATTATTATTATTATTAATTATTATTATTGTGTTATGTGGCTTATGTAGATCAAGTAATTTAAATAGATTTCTCTTTAATAAAAAATAGGCCCTAAACGATTTTATAATTTGTAACTTATTTAATGTCATGATAATTACGCCCTGTAAAAAACTAAAAAAAAACAAAAAACTTTTGCCAAAAAATAATCATGTATGGCAATTGATTAACACAAATTATGGTTCAGGATTTCTTTTTCCTTTCTCGGCATTATCAAAGAGTCCTTTCAATGTCACT
>JZLH01S0073942.1:9187-38752 GCA_001188425.1 Eucidaris tribuloides | reverse complement strand
AGAAAAATAAAACGACAATATTTTTTTTAAGTAAATAAAAATTAAATGTTTGTAGCTGCTTTGGAAAATTAACTTGAAATTTCATACAAGAAATAAACATAGATTTGTCTTGCTCGAAAATAAACTCAAATGATTTATTCTAAATTCGGAAGGAAATTGATTTTCGGTTCTTCTCTTAGATAAAATCAATTGTAAAAACTTTCAGTGGAAGACTTCATGCATGGTAACAAATACTACTTTTATGCGAAAAAGAATGAAAAGTAGTGTAAAAAGTGAGCTGTATGCAAATCATAGACATGAAGGAATACGCATATTGTTGAAATGTTTGCTGTTTCTTTTCACTTGATCTAATTGACTCAAGCGAATCTCTGATATGCTTCCAGCGAATATTAAAAACATAAATTAATCTATATTAAATTTGTTCACAGTCTGATTTCCTCTCGACTTGATTTTGGAAATGCTATGTTATTTAATCTACCGCAAACCCAGCTGTCTAGACTTCAAAAGCTCCAAAATGCTGCAGCACGCATTGTTACACTATCGAAAAAACACACTCATATCACCCCCACTCTAAAAAAATCACTTCACTGGTTGCAAGTTAATGATCGCATTATTTTCAAAGTTTTACTTCTCGTTTTCCATTGCATCAAGGGTTCTGCTCCTCATTATAATATAGGTCTAGTTAGTAATTACACTCCCGTCAGATCTTTTCGTTCATCCAACTCTGGTTCTCTTGTTGTTCCAAAATCTACAAAAACATGGGGGGAACGAGCTTTCGCTCACGCTGGTCCTGCTCTATGGAATAGCCTATACCTGCAGTTATCAGAAGTTGCAATACCCCAGAGTCATTCAAACGCAGTCTAAAAACTTACTTGTTCAATGCCTCCCGTTGATTACTTCATTTTTCCTATTTTTCAACTCCCTCCCCAAAATTCTATAGTATACCCTGCGCCTAGAGCACTCTGCAGAGTGGATTTGGCGCAATATAAATCATATCTATTATTTATTATTATTTATATATGATTTGGATACTGTACTTGTTTGACAATTCTAACAATAGGGTTTTGAAATTAAAACCTGATTAACATGGTATCATTACAAGCAACATCCATGAGTCTAACTGCGCATGTTTACACATAGACTGTAGTAAACTTTACAGCGTATCTGAATTCTCTTGGTAAGTACCGTACGTACTCCGCATACAAAGAGTAAAATAAACTTTAATTAAAGATTCGCCGAATTCTTTTCACAGGACGTACCTATCCAGATAACATAAAAAACTCCTCATAACACACACAGGGAAGTCCAATCAGATTCATTTCACGAGAGATATGTTCATCGCTATACAGCGTGTCCCAGAAAAAAGTGTCCTTCTCATAGTCCACAGAATAATTACCAAAATTAAGTTTTATACTCAAATTAAGTTTACATATGAAGAGCTCGTTTCCAAAAGGTACTACATCCATTTTTGGTCAAAATGGATTTTTTGGCATTAATGTACTCATTTTCAGTAGCTCTATACACTACTACTAACAACTTGCTGAATTTCTAATTGCAAAGTTGTCAAAAATGGCACTCAAAAATCAGTTCGGTTCCAAAAGGTACTACATCCATTTTAGTTCGGTTCCAAAAGGTACTACATCCACGTTCATTGGGAAAGGACCAATCGGAGCGCAATATGACTTGATCTTCTACCAACTTTCTAACCTTGGATTTTCGCTTTATTGCGAAAAGGACCAAAAATGAAATGGAGTGGGTAAAAACAAAGGCGAAGTAGTTAGTGTGGGTTGTATGGAGTTTGTAGCCTATATACATGTATAAATGTATGATGTGTGTATTTTGTTTGTTTGTGCGTGTGCGTGTGTGTGCGTGTGGGTGACTGATACCTTTATACAAATGATTGCATGTGTTAGAGATAGTGTGTATGTGTATGTGTGTGTGTATGTGTGTGTGTATGTGTATGTGTGTGTATGTGTATATGTGTGTATGTGTGTGTGTATGTGTGTATGTATGTGTGTGCAGGTGTGTGTGTAGGTGTATTGGTGGGTGCGTTTAGTGCGTGTGTACACACGAGCGTGTGTGTATGTGTGCGTGTGCATGAATGTCTGTGTATGTTTGAATTTTTGTGCGTGTGCGAGATCGTGTGTGTGTCTGTTTGTGTGTGTGTGCGTGCGTGTATGTGTATGTGTGTGTATGTGTGTGTGTCTGTGTGTCTGTGTGGGTATTGTGCAGATCTGCGTGTGCTGTGTGTGCATGTGTACGCTTCTTTTGAGGCCCCCACTTGATTGAATTGATGCATTATAATTTACAGTCAAGGAAAATTTCGGTTCCAAAAGGTACTACATCCAGTTTCGGTTCCAAACGGTACTACATCCACCAAAGTGAAAATTTGATTAATTTATTATTAATAAATCCTTGGACTTAGATTTTTTTGAAGAGTGGTGTTACTTTTGTATCATACAGTAGTACAATCAGGGAAAATATTATTGGAAACTGAGATTGCTAAATATGTCAATTAAAATATCGCGTTTTTCTCAGAACTTGAATTTATGGATGTAGTACCTTTTGGAACCGAACTCTTCATATGTAGAAAGCCCACTTGCTTTTGTAATTCCTGTGAAAATTTCAAAGGTCTCTTATGTAACACGCGGTGCTTTCCAACCCATTCCAAGTTTGATATAAACAAATGCATACCACAGGCATACCATACCTTGTTCTTGTTTTTGTTATTAAGTAACTCAAGTCACTTTTTGAAATGGAAAACAAAGTTCAGCTTCAGTGGTCTTGTTTGATTTCACAAAGTGTGTTCCACTTGTAGTTTGTCCTTCGAAGTCCAGTTTATAAATTTTTAGTGTCCTCCTGCACGTTCTGCACCGGATTTCCATTCAGGTTCATGTATTGATGCACTGCAAACTTGGAATCGGCTGAAAGCACTGCTATTACATAATAGACTGTGTATTCAAAACCAATGAAACGAGACAATGAAATTTTCACAAAAATGAGAAAATAAAATAGGCTTGCTATATCTGAACACTTACTTCAGAATGACACTTGATTTTGGATACAATTAGGCAGTCTATCAGAGGGACATATTGTTGGGACACGCCGTACAGTGTGTATAAAAAAAGGTACAAGGGATTTTTTTTTATTATTATACAAAATCATTTATACAACATATTTACTTTGGGTATATTCATGAAGCTGAATTACAAGACATTCCAATGCCAATTATTTCATTGCATTTGGTCGTGTCCCTCCTGAGACATGATGGATTCTCCACAATGAGGCGAAATTACTTTATTCCACAATATACTTGTGCCACATGCTTGGTTTTAACTATTTTTCTGACACGAAAACCTTAAAGCCGTTAAATGATCTGTACAGATTTTCCATATAATTGCATGCCGTAAGAAAACCATTCACCAAGTTTTTAACTCTCCAGTCAGGCTTCTCTCCGCTCTGATTATATATAGAACCTGTTAATTAGTCAATATGCCCATTAATTTAATCTTTGCTATTCATTTACACTCCAAACGCCTTCTTATGTCTGATGTTATTGACCATACTTCACTTTTATAGGTCCAAACGTTATATACGTAACAATAAGTGATCTTAACCCGAGTCTCCATTCCCAGAGCCATATTCCTTGGGATTCTCACCAGTTTGAAAAAGGGTGATTTAGCTAGTGTAATCGTCCTTTAAAATTTACTAGCACACCTGGCGTCATTCGTCATGATACTACAAAGGTAATCTAAATCAGACACTTGTTTAATGATGTTGTCTCTTACTTTGATATTGCATGTTGAAGCCTCCTTTTTAGAGATAACCATGATTTTTGTCTTCTTACAATATTGGCAACCACTATCGTTCACTGTCTGTGCCAGCATTCAACACCGTATGAAGGTCTTCCTGGGGTTCTGGTTTTACCACTGTGTCATCTCAGGCTATCTCAGATTTGTAATGTTTTGGCTTCCTATTCAAAGACCGCTCTCCTTAGGAGTGTCGATCCACTTTGCGCGCAAAATTGCAATCTAAAATTTTGCACGCAAAACAGCCCGAATACTGAAATATTGCGTATGTATGGTAATTTTTAAATGTTAATCTAATGGTATTGTATTTTATGGTATTGTGGTGCCTTTGCCTTTTTGAACGTATTCTTGTATTACGTTTTATGATTTTATTGATTGTCGAAATTATTTCCTTTGAAACAATAATGTTTGTCTCAAAAATATTTGACCGGGGGACTCAATACCCCGTCCCCTTCCCCCACCCCCAGGATCGATGCTCCTGTCTTTCCCATTCCATTTCCCTAGCCTCAGTTCAATATAGTGATTAAGAGATTTGATGACATCACTTTAATGTTTGTATGTATCTGTATATTTTCATTTGCCTTCAGTACCCTTGAATCTACTTCCTAGTAACACACCTATGGTTTTTCTTTGTTTATGTTTGTTTTTTTTTTGTTTTTTTTATTTTGCTGTTGCCTTTGTTCTGCTTTAATTTGTGCATTTAGGATCATCGGCAAACGAATATTTCATTAACACCAGAAAGGTAATAACAACATGGCGGGGTGAGAAGGTTGTGCTACCGTGTACCACCAATGCCACCATTGACTCGGTGTACTGGCAATATCGTGCACCTTCAATGAGCAAGTCGATTCTTTTGATGTCCAACGTCCATGGAACATTGCATTACGGTCAGGAATACAATAGCCGCCTTGTACACATGACTCCGGAAAACAGCCTGATAATACATGAAGCAAGACTTGTTGATGAAGGCACATATACGTGTAAAATACTTACGACCGACCTTACGATTCTGCAAGGGGATACCGACCTTAAAATAAATGGTAATTGGTACATGCGAACATTTCTGTTTCTCACGCAAATGACAAAGTAAACACAATCGGCCATGCTTAAAAATCAAGGGGCAAGTAATTGCCAAGATCAAAATACATCGATTTTCTTTTCATTTCATTTCCAAATTGAAAAGCAAATGAGTAATACATAAATATAAAAGTAAGACAATACTAAGTCAAATCATGTGAAGGAGCGAACTGGAAGCACAGTGGCTTGTATCGATTGGTCTCTTACAAAGTCACGGAAGTAAACAGAATTTTATGCAAAAAAGTATATTATTATTATTATTATTATTATTATTATTATTATTATTATTATTATTATTATTATTAAGTTATATTTTATTATATATATTATTATTATTATTATTATTATTATTATATTATATATTATTATTATTATTATTATATTTTTATTTCATTATTTTTATTAGTAGTCAGTAGTAGTATTAGTATTAGTAGAAAGAAGAGAAAGAAGAGAAGAAGAAGAGAAGAAGAAGAAGAAGAACACAACAACAACAACACAACAATGCATTATTATAGTGCGCCTATTCACCGACGTATCAAAAGCGCTTATTAACCCAGTTCACTGAATCCATTTTAAAGGTGCGTGCATGCTAATCATTCAACATAAACATTCCCATCCTACCAGGTACCCACTTATACACCTGGGTATAGTGGGATAGCTTAACACCATTTTTGGGGGGATTACCGTTATTAGGTGGATAAAAGCACCATTTTGCGTACAGAGCTTCCTCATGGACTAACTTTTGATTTTAGAATGGGTGCCACCCAAACCGGGTTCGGGATCTGATTTAGGGGTATGGTAGGGATGACCCCCTCCCACGGTACAGAAATATGGACTTTATGCACAGCGTATCATATATGTGAGCTGTATGATGGAAATTAGACAAAAAGATAGTTATTTATGATGTAATTATAATATTTTAAAACGGGACAGGAAGGTCATTGGATATAACCCTTCCCCAGTTCCTCTTACTACCCCCTCCCCATCATTTGCAATGACACCCCCACCTTGGCCATGTAGATAATCGTCAGTTTAGACAATGTTGCCATTGCACAATTTTGGGGGTAAAGGGCTTTCTTACGAACTAGCTTTTGATTTAAGAAATGGAGCAACCCAAACCGGGTTCAGGATCAGGGGGCATGGCGGGTGACCCCTTTCCATGGTACAGAAATGTGAATTGTATGCATTTTATGATGTTATTTAGTTTAAAGCAGGATGGGAAGGCCCCTTGCCCAGTTACCCTTCCTAGTCCCACTATACTTCAAGACACGCCCACCCTGGTAATGTAGATAGGTGTCTGGCCAAAATAGATATTGATTTTTAAGGTAACAAGGGTAATCCTTTTGAAGTTGACGTTCATGTCTGACCAGTTGAGAACAATATACACAACTCCATACAAAACAACACGTTCCTTATTGATTCTTCAGGACCACCGGTCATTTTTGCAGCTTTTCCATTTACACTTTATCCCATACATGTATTTTCAAATACTGCCCTTTCTCTGATAGCATAATTGTAACAAGTAGGGTGTCATTTTAAAGAAAATTAAAGAATCTCTCTGCTTGTTTCAAGTATGTCTTAATTACTACTGCAAGAAGGGAGGGATAATTGATCAAAGTCAGATTTGTGAACTTTTTTTGAGGAGTTCATTTGTTATGTTAATTTGTGTATCACTATCTTTATGGTTTTTTGTACATTATAACTTCTCATTTGTGCGTATGCTATCATGGCTCTTTTGAAAAGCAGGCCTCCTGACTGGTTTAAAATTAGACTGAATAAATAAATAAATAAACATAAGTGTAGCGGCCTACTAATTAATTAGGCCGTAGGGATAGATGTTATTTTCGACCTTGGCCCTATTTTTCGACAAAATTGAGATTACCACAGACCTCGTTTTTTTATAATTAATTTACACCCTGTTGCTGATAAACGTTTTCGCTACGCTCCTTAGAAGTAAACAGTGCTGATAACCTTTACCCCACCAAACCACACAGGCATGGAAGCCCTGTGGAAAGCAGGTCATCAAAATTCATCCTCAAAATGCTAATTAAACCGCCGAAAATGTCTCAAATCTCACTCAGCATTGTATTTAACTAAATGGCTTAACCAAGCATCAAATCATTGTTTTAGTGGCACTTTCGCTGTAGGGAACATCGCTCCTCGTAGGAAAAACCTCATGCATAATATAATTTAGATACCGCTACCTAAAAGGGTACATATATTGTTCTAATGTACTTTGATATTATCTTGTTAATCAATGTATCTTGTAATACTATCACACAAAAAGGCAAAATAAAGGCATGGAGAGGTGAGGAGGCTGTCTTACCGTGTACCACTTATGTTCCCATCGACTCGGTATACTGGTATTTCCAATCACCTAGCATGGACGAGTCAGCCTTGGTGATGTCTAACTTCAGAGGGACCTTGTATTTCGGGTCGAGATACAATAGCAGCTCTGTTTCGATGTCGTCAGATAATAGCTTGAAAATATACAAAACAAGACTTTCAGACGAAGGGAAGTATACCTGTACGATAACTACACCTGAGGCCGATATACTGGATATAGGCACTGCCGACCTGAATGTCAACGGTAAGCAATCATGATTGTCGTTGGAATTAAGAAAAAGGAAATAATAAGTTGCATGAGCAATAGAGTGGGACGAAAAATATATTTTTTATTGCTCTCTGATCGACTTGGAACTCTCAGGGAAATTTCCTTGGGTATGACTTTTATTTCCTTAAATATTCAGTAACATCTGAGTGTTTGCATCCCAGTGCCAGATAAATTTTTCACGAAATTGCCCCTCTCGCCTGGTGTATTGATATTATGGTGGTTTCATCTCTCGCTCTATATTTCTCTCTCTCTCTCTCGCTCGCTGCTCTCTCTCACTCGCTCCTCTCTCTCTCTCCTAGATAGATATAACTGTAATTGTTTCTGTAGATGTCAAAGTTGATAAAACACAACAGTCTTTGCCGCGTACGTAAATCTCTCTTGGGTCTGTGTGTGTGGCGGTGGGAATGGAGGCGTCAAAAAGTAGTAAAAAAAACACCCTCTGAATTCATGAATTACACATGCGAAATTTCCCTGATTTTCTGATTTTGATACGCCGCGAAGGGGAGCCACCTTGCCCACCTCATGAATGGAAATCTGCGGGCTAGGGGTGAGGGACGGTATGCGATGGCGACATTCTCCCCAAAAAATTACAGACGGGGACACAATATCAAATCGCCCCCCCCCCCGATTTTGTCTTTTTACTTAGAATTCCTGTTGCCTTTTTTTTTAATCTGGACTTGTTGGATGTCGTTTGCTGATGTTTGGTTAGGATGTTTTTTTTTTTTTTTAGGGGGGGGGGGGGGGAGGCAACAAATTATTCCCTTGCCCGCCGCCCCTCCCCCGTCGTCCCCGCGCGGCCGCCTGCCCTGCTTGCGCCACACGTCCTAGTCCGCAACGTCCGGCTCCTTCCCCGAGCCCTGATCGCGCCGCGTCCGGGGGGCCGCGGAGCTCACCCGAAGTCCGTCCTGCCGCG
Organism: Eucidaris tribuloides; assembly: GCA_001188425.1. Taxonomy (NCBI): domain Eukaryota; kingdom Metazoa; phylum Echinodermata; class Echinoidea; order Cidaroida; family Cidaridae; genus Eucidaris; species Eucidaris tribuloides. The sequence goes on along the minus strand of JZLH01S0073942.1, from coordinate 30,339 downwards.
CACCCAGGCCTCCCCCCCGGTCGCCCCCGCCGGCCTCGTCCCACGCCCCCGCCAGCCGGTCCCCGCTTATCATGTGAGTGTTTTTGGCTTCTGTTTGGGCCTAGTTTAAACACTTTGTTCAGGCAAAACTGGATGAGTATTCCGCCGCATGTGTGACAGAGCGATTTCTGCCATGCACACTTCTCCTCCCCCGCCCTTTTGGCCACACAGATCAAAGATACATTTTGTTTCTGGTCAGTTGTTTGGCGGGAGGGGCGGGGGGGTCGGGGTTAGGGGTGTTAAAATTTGCACATTGCCAAATTCCAGTGCATTCACAATTTTTCGCCGGTCAACCAGCGCTCGCAGAGGGGGTTCGATGAAAAAAATCTTAAATGTAAATGCGTGTTCTACGGCTTAAGACATGGAGGTGTCTCTTCCATATGACAAGGATTTATTTATCGAGTCGTAAAAGGGGCGTTAGCAAAGGGGGAGTGTTGGAGATTGACAACCAACACCCCCCCCCCCCCGCGATTCGAGTATGTCTCCAGGTCATATTTAGAAACAGGGGTGGGGCATACAGCAGGTGAGAGGGGGCTGGGTTGCAGAAGGCTGCCCCTCTCCAATATTTTCCAAAAATCAGAAAATCAGGGTATTTTACAATGTCACTTATGACATTTACGTGTGTTTTTTCCATTTTTAACCCCACCCCAAAGATTTTACCCTGACACTGCCCTTGTGTTGTAAACACTGTACATCTAGAGAAACAATTTACAGGTAACACTCTATTAATTATATAGTATAAATGATGTTATTGAAAGTGGTACACGCACTTAAAATGAGGGTAATATCTTATAAGGCAAATACACATAAAGCCCTTTAATACAGAGCTATAGGGCAATTTCGTGAAAATTTACTGCCTGGGTGAAACATCCTCCGATCTTACTGATACTTTAGGATAATAATAGTCTATACCTAAGGAAATTTCCCTGAGAGTTCCAAGTCGATCAGAAGAAAAAGGGTATTTTTCGTCCCACCCTAATTAGCAATATATTGTTTTCTCGAGTTTAATTTCAACTCCATCGTCGAATTTCTTTGCTATTTCGATTCAATTGTCTTTATCTGTTAATGCAGAAAAAAAAAATGTTTTGTAACAGAGAGAAATCATCCATTTCAAGCATTATTTCTATTCTTTTTCTCTTCGTTTTTAGAAAAGAGTTTTTTTTTATTGAGATCATGATATCAATCAAGAAATATTTGTTCTACCTATGAGAATTTGGTGGAAGATTACTAACGGCTAAGTTTGAAATATAATAATTATGCTAATCAATGCAAATTTAATTATCTTTAATAAATTGCACAACAGTCGATTCGTTTAGGCTTGCAAAGTCTACTCACGTAATCACGTCACGGCGCGCTATCATGTTTTGAGAACATTCGTAGAAACCAACCACCTAATCTACGAAGTGCAGGCTTATGTGACCTAACGATTCGTTGAAACACTACAAACAAAATACGAATCAGCAGGTAAGAATTATTGAAAACGGGCTTATGTTGCGTTATACTCGGATTGTTGTGTCAGTTACTCTCGTTCTTATAGGTTGGGGTGGAAGGGGAGTGGCCACTCCGACGTCATTAGACACATCCTTACCGTGGTTGAACATGTATGTGTATACTTTTATTTTTTGTTTTTTTTACTTAAATATGTACTCATGCAGTTGTGTTATTCTTTGATGCTACATGTGAGGGGTGGCATGCTCCGGAGCAAAAGTGATTGAAATTGCTTTTGCCACCCCTGACCTACAGGTAGCTTCATTTCCTATCTTGTTTGTTTGTTTGTATATTGTATATGTACTGTTTTTTTATTATACTATATTGATTGGTCTGATAAAAAAAAATAATAGTTATAATAATAATAAAGTGATGCAGGCGGTAACAAAATCAATGTTAATTGTCACTGAGAAGAGACTAGGTCGGCCCTATCAGTCGGTGTCTACAGTACAGCGAATGCCTCGTTTTAAATTGATGTGGTAGGGTATTCTGCAGTTGCTCAAACAACAAAAAAATAACTAAAATATAGACCTCCAGAGGCAGCGCCACATAAGCGGGACATGGGGCGACCACCCCTCCCCTATTTTTTCAAAGTTAATGACGGGGATTTGACTGTTCTTCAAACCTTTCGCCCCCCCCCCCCTTATTGTTGTCGATTTGGCTAGTCAACAAAATTTTGGCCGGCAAAAATTGCTTTTCGTTGGCGTCGGCCCCCTGCCCCCCCCCCCCCAATTTGTCGGATGGTGTTTAGCTTGTAATTTGCGTAGCATTCATTTAGTTTATATATTTTTTTATTTTTATTTTGACCCCTGCCTCCCGCTTATCGGATGCTGTTTGACTTGTAATGTGGCTGGTAAACAAAACAATGATGGCAGGCAAACTTTTCCCGACGGATTTCGCCCCTCCTAAGATTTTACCCTGGCGCGACCCTTGTAGGCGTAAATAATAATGCTTACATTTTAACTTTGTACAAAAGTGTCCCAGAAAAATGGAAACCGAGATTAATGAAGATATTTTCAAATTCCAATAACAATATCTATAGAAACTCATATAAACTTGGAAAGTAGGCGTACACTTTCTGTTCTTTGATTTAATACCAGTCAAATAGTTTTTCATTCACATGTGGCTGGGCAAAGATATATCAGAATTGACACAGTCATCACTTGCGTGAGCAAATTTGAAATTCAAGCTGTCCTGTTTCGATGCATTAAACTTATCACCGATATTGAAGAATATTATTTAAAAGCCTATTTTCTATCATGGCTTATGATAAAAATAAATGATACATGATTGAGAGAAGAACATTGGACCTATGTGGTCTTGGTCTGTACAGCTCTGCTCATGCCTACGTAGTTTGTTAACCAGGGCGGGATATGCATGGAATATGTGTTAAAATTATATATGCAATACCTAATTCAAATTCAAAGTTGTGTTGTGTTTTCACAAAAATGTATTTTTCGGATTAAATCATTTGTATTCTTACGATAAAACCCGTGCTAATCAAGCTCGTGTAGGCGGCGCGGCTCTATTTGCGGCCGAAACTCTGGCGTATACAATCAACACTGCCTACTACATTTCTGCTGCCATTTCCTTCGCGAGGCACTGCGCGGTCAGTACGTAAAATGTCGTTTCCTTGTCAATTGAGTGAACAGTTCTTCACATGCGACAGTAAATAACAAAGAATATTATCAAACACACATTTATTGCTGTGAAGGCGATCTCTTAATTAATGTTTTAATATGAATTAAACAAAACATCCCTAAAATGTGCAATTTCGTTGTTCCTTAGTGACAGTGGCGTACTAACTGTGGGTCCACCAATTGGGGGGGGGGGGGGCACCCAGTCGCTCACTCGAAAATGTTCAGATGGTGGATTTACGTGTACGGTATACCCTCTCTACTCAAAAGTATTGCAACATACACTATAACGCATGCATTTTAAGTTGAAGGGGTCTTTCTATAATGATGTCCTAATGAAGTTCATAACTGGAAAATAAATTATTTGAAAAGAAATCAATGAACAATTGTTTTTCTTTCCTTCTCCATGGCGGAGAGATTATCAAATGTAGGCCCACCCACGGCAGAGGGGCTGGAACATAAAATTTGACTTTTTTTCGCCTCCCTGTATGGGTGGGGTGTTAATTCACACTTGTATCGTAATTCGGTTTCATATTACCCGTAAAATGGTTTGGATGGCTTAGAAAGACTTCCAACAATCAAAAAATGTCATTGTGTTCCTTTGACACGGTCTCAGAAAGAAGACACCACGCCGCAAAGACAAAAGCGCCTCCTATCTTTATAAGATAGTGATAAGGAGAATACGCCCCATATTTCAGAAAAAGACCTCTTCGATTGTAATTTCTTATTCTTTCTCAATTCTAAAGGCGGTTTATTATAGCAAACATCCTAAAATTTGCTGCAATGCGACTTTTTAGTACATTTGATATAAAGATGTGGAGAGAAGGTCATCATCTTTATATTAGTAGCCTCATTCTCCTTATCACTATCTTATGAAGATAGGAGGCGCTTTCGTCTTTGCGGCCGGTGTCTTCTTTCTGAGACCCATGTCAGGGAAACACAATGACATTTTTTGTTTGTTGGAAGTCTTTCCAAGCCATCCAAACCATTTTACGGGAAATATGAAACCGAATTACGATGCTAGTGTGAATTAACACCCCACCCCTATAGGGAGGCGAAAAAATGTCAAATGTTGTGTTCCAGCCCCTCTGCCATGGGTGCGCCTGCATTTGATAATCTCTCCGCCATGGAGAAAGAAAGAAAAACAATTGTTCATTGATTTCTTTTCAAAGAATCTGTTATTTTCCAATTATAAACTTTCTTAGGAAAATGCATGCGTTATAGTGTATGTTGCAATACTTTTGAGTAGGGAGGGTAGTCGTACTGAAATGTTAGGGATTGTTTGGCCATTTTGTGTTAAAATGTAACGATTTTCAGTCATTTTGTAATAAAATCGCCATTTTTATATTTAGATTTACAGGGATATTTTCTATATATGTATGTCATTAGTTAAAAAGCGTCTCCGCGAGCGAATGTAGCGAGCGAGCGGCTTGGGAAACTTTGGAAATCCAAGAAGAAAAACGCGTTTCTGTGGTGTATTCTTTCAAATGAATAAGTTTAAGAACAAACGAATTTATAAGTGTTAATTTACACCCTTTTCAATGGGGTGGGTAAATCAACAAAACAAACCTTTTTACAGTGGGCGCAGATTTTTTTTTTAATGTGTGATGGGCTGACCGTCCTAACAGGCAGGGTCCAGAAGGTCACCTTAGAATCCCTTGTAGGGTCCCGGGCTGGGGTCAGGGGGTCAAGCAAAGGCGTATACGCCTTTGCTATGGGACCTCTTCATTTTAGGGGGGCACAACTTTTTTTGCCCGAATTTTTCATCAATGCCCGGAAATATCAACTATGGTTTTTGCAGGAAAAAGGGGAGTACACTTTTCAGTGATAGGCCTATTATATAAGGGTGATCTCCCTTCATGTACAACACAACGGTTTGATACGTATAGGAATGCGGTAGTGAGAAAATTTTAATAGCATATTGAACTTTTTCAATGTGTTTGAAGATCCATATCATTTTGTAGTTAAAAAAATAGATCATGGTGATGGGGAATATTGGAATGACTTAATTCAGATAAAGAACACGGTGGGGGAGATCTGGGATGGGGTTCCCACTTACAGGGTGAGAAAATTTTGTATTTTCTCCTTCATAAAATGTACATTTTTGGCCTCTTATAGTGACAAATTGATCTGTATTTTAACACCTTTCAATTCGTAATTTGAGTTTAATAGACAAATTATGAATAAGGATATAGCTTTTGGAGTGGTGTCTGGGAGAGTGCTCTTTTTCTCACGGTTAGAAAAGTTTGGATTTTCACCTAAATAGATGTACATTTTGGCCCCTTAATGATAATCCATCTCAGTTTCATCAACTTTCAATCCGTAATTTCGGCTATTCAAACAAACGGACAGTAGGGAAAGCTTTTGGTAGGGTTAGAAAAGTTAGCTTTCTCCTTAAAAATACACAATTTCCGCCTCTTATAGTGACAAATTTAATAGTGTGTATTTTATCCACCTTCAATTTGTAAGTTTGACTAATTAGGATAGCTTCGCGTAATGTGTTGTGGTCAAATCATGATAAGACCCTGCATGATTACATGACAAACCTTCCATAATCATAATACACATATACATAGACATTTTGTTTACAGATATACAGTACAAGTAATATGTACCTTAAATAACGGATTACCTCATTCCTCTCATACAGTTCAGTTCAGACGAATAAACATGAACCTGACTCAACCTTTATGGTAATGGACTTTTAACGAATATTCTGGACCATAATTTGCTTTTCCCTTCAGTTTCCAGATGGTTTTTTTTTATATTACAATCGGGGACGAGCTGGAGAATCATTCGAGCAGAAGCTTTTCACTGGAACAGGAGCTTGAGGAAAATTCGAGAAAGGGTGCAAATCTGGCTAGAGTTTAATGCTAGGTTCACACTGCCGATCTGTCAACTCGATCAGGCCCGATCAGGCCAATATTGGGCCTGGTCTGTCTCGCTCGACAAGGTAATCGGGGTCAATCTATCTTGATCGGGGTGATCGACAACGCTCTGGCTCCCTACTCGAATGTTTTTGACGGTCAAAAATATTCTAGTAGGTAACCAGAGCGATGTCGATCAGGGCAGACGGGCGCCGATCATGGTAGATTGACTCCCGATTACCGGCCGAACTGGACCGAAAAGGCCAAAACTTGGCTTGATCGGGCCTCATCGAGTTGGCAGATCGGCAGTGTGAAAATAGCATAAGTGAGATTTGGATAGAGGCTGTTAATCGGGCAGGAGCTCGAGAAAACAAAATGGGCAGGGCTTTCTAATCGGGCTAGACCTTGACACTAGCATACAATGACCTAACCTAAAGGGGCAATGGACACACTGCCCCCTTGACGAGCAAGAAGGGCCTTTTTGTTTTTGTTTGTTTGTTTGTTTGTTTGCTTGCTTGCTTATTTGCTTATCAGCTGATCTGGGAGGGGGACCACGTACCAAAAGGAACCCCGCTTGGACCTCCGATTTGGAATTAAAAATGTTTCTTCTGCGTGACCTGATGGGGCAGGAGCTCAAGAAAAGTTGGGCAGAATTTTTTTGAACTAAAAGGATCTTAAGGAAAACCTACGCAGCATCTTTAGAGAAATTTGTGCAGAAACTATACTATACTATATGGAAATCACTAAACTTTGAGGAAAATTCGGGAATATTACTGCATTAAAACTATTATTTTTGTTTAAGAAGTACTTCTTAGTCATATTTTAATTTGAAAATTAAAATTCGTTGTTGTTGTTTTTTTCATTTTTCTACATGAACTTACCCAAATTTTCTATTGATAGTACCCGAATTTTACATCGCTTTTGCCCGAATGTTGTACTTTGAAAAAAAAATGAGGGGGCACAGTACCCGCCCTGCCCTCCCGTCTCATACGCCTATGGGGTCCAGCTAACGAGTTCTAGCGGTTTATGAGCTTAATTTACCCGTCTGATGACACTATTGTTCTGTGAAATTGAGAGTCGACAATAATAAAAAAAACACCCATCTTTTCAGACTTTTTTTGCCCCTCCTGTGATAATATTCTGATTAGCTGATGCAGGTTATTTAAGAACATGGTGATAATATTTATCCCCCCCCCCAGTAGTTACGCCACTGCTTTGTGACATCAACACCCAGTGACCCAATGGGGGACGCTCTCAGCGATCGGTGTGTGACGTCATGACTAGTCTTACTGATAGGCACTTGCAATTTTAAACATTTTGAAAGTGCGTAAAGACTCATGTCAAGTATGCGCACAACTGTGAGTTTTCGTGATTTACCAGCGTGCAAAATAATTAAGTGTAGACCCTACACGTCGTACATTAGAGGACGTGTTTTACGAGAGTACTTAAAACGTAATAGAGCGCCTTGACGTGATAACGTGAGTAAACTTTGCAAGCTGTTCGTTTATTATCATTCATCTACCGATTGCTGACTTCATTTGTGCTATTTGATTGGATTTGGGGATGGAAACTTTCTTGAGACTTGAAAACAATTTTGCGTTTTAAGATTGACCTTTCAAAAATTGGGGCCATATTACGCATTGCGTATATAAGCTGATTTACGTTTTTTCCTTAGATATACTGACCGAACAGAATCTAGAGCCATTACCTTAAGGAATTATTCCATATGCAGAAAAAAGAATTTTCAAAAATTTGCTTCTAAACATTCTGACATTGTTCGACCTTAACGAGAATACACAGTACTGGTTGATGATGGAAAATCTTTAATCACAATTTTACATTTCATTATGTTCACAATTTCACATTTCATATTTCATTCACTGCAGGTGAGAGTAAATTACATTTGCATTATAACGTGGAACTAATTCACTTCATATGCAATAAAGAGTTGAGGGATTGACAGTTTGAACACCCGACTGAGTCAACTCATTTGCTGCAGTGTGAATGGCATTGTCCCACATATTGATTTCTGTGTTAGTACTTTGTCAGCAGTGGGTATTTGTGTAGTAGATTGTCAAAAACGAAGTGTTCTGTTGTTTTCAACTACTCTCTCCGTACTATAGTGACATTTTTAGAATAGCAGCTGATAACAAAATGATGTTGTTCTGCAAGTAATCAATCAGTACTGTGTATTCTCTTTAATGTAGATAATTATGAGCTTTGCTCAGAATTTGAAAAAGGAAACCGTTTGTAGAAATTTTAGGATTATTCAAGGTCATCTGCTGTGTAGTGGGTGTGGATGTGATAATGTGTCGAATATTTTACGAATTCGGTTATCCTCAACCATTTTTACTTCTCATAAAACCCGGTCCTAAAAGATTTCTTTCATACAAACGTGTCCATTTTTATCTATCCCCTCTTTCATAAGCCTCCACCAGCATACAGACTCCCGTGGGTCAACTTCCAGCCACAAAATCGTAAAAGGCATACCCTCCCTACTCAAAAGTATTGCAACGTACAATACAACGCATGCGTTTTGAGTTGAAGGGACCTTTCTATGATGTCCTGTTGAAGTTTATCATTGGAAAATATCAAATTAGTTGAAAAGAAATCAATGAATATTCTTTCGTTTTTCTTCTCCAAGGCGGAGAGATTATCAGATGCAGGCGCACGCACGGCAGAGGGGCTGGAACATAAAAGTTCACTTGTTTTGCCTCCCTATATGGGTGGGGTTTTAAATCACTCTAGCATCATAATTCGGTTTCATATTTCCCATGAAGAGGTTTGATGGTTTGGAAAGACTTCCAACAAACAAAAAATGTCAATATGTTCCTCTGAAGCTGTCTCAGAAAGAAAACCACACCCAGGGAAGAAGAAACTTTTTCCTTTGTTCATATAACAGTGGTAAGGAGGATAAGACTACTAATAAAAGCTGATGGCCTTCTCTCCACGTCATTATATCTAATGTACTGAAAAGTCGCATGGCAGTAAATTTTAGGATGTTTGGAATAGTAAATCGCCTTTAGAATTGAAAAAGAATAAGAAATTATAACTTGAAGAGGTCCTGTCCAAAATACGGGGCGTTTTCTCCTGTCTTATGAAGATAGGAAAACCTTTCTTCTTCCCTGGGTGTGGTGTTCTTTCTAAGACAGTTTCAAAGTAGCATACTGGCATTTTTTGTTAGTAGGAAGTCCAAACCATCAAAACCGTTTCACGGGAAATATGAAATCGAATTACGATGCGAGTGTGATTTAACACCCCAACCATATAGGGAGGCGAAACAATGATAACTTTTATGTTCTAACCCCTCTGTCGTGGGTGCGTCTGCATTTGATAATCTCCCCGCTTTGTAGAAGAAAGGAGAAAGAATATTCTTTGATATATTTTCAAATAATTTGTTATATTCCAATAATTTACTTCGTTAGGACATCATTATTGAAAGACCCCTTCAACTCAAAATGCATGCGTTATATTGTATGTCGCAATATTTTTTAGTTGGCTGGGTACGTCAAAAAAAATAAAAAAATAAATAAAACGGATAAGAACGAAGTCAAAACGATTCCAAAAAGTACTTTAGCAAATGCCAACAAGCTTCAAATAAGGCCCCCCATCACTGATACAACACGCAGTCTATAGAAATGAGCAAAAAAAAAAAGAATTATACGCATGTATTTTACTAGAGTTTTTTTAATGGAAATACTAGTAGGCAAAGGTGTACGCAGGATTTTGCCAAGGGTGGTGTTAATCCGCGATCCTAGGTGTGTCGGGAAAAGTCAAACTTGTACCCACCAAATTACAAGCCAAACATCATTCGTCAAGCGGGGGGGGGGGGGGTCACGACGACCTGATTCATGTTTTGCCCACCAAAAATTTTACTTGTAAAATTACAATCCAAATTCCCGTTATTTTCATTGTCCAAAAATTGCCACAATAAAATGCACGGGTAAATTATCCCGCCACATAAAGACAAATCCCCATCATCATTTATTTCGTTTTTACGAGAGTACTCAAAACTTGATGGCGCGCCTTGATGTGTTAACGTGGGTAAACGTTGCAAGCTGTTCGCTTATCATGAAATTGCACCCCCCCCCACAAAACAAATGGACGGGTACATTATTTCGCCACATAAAGACAAATCACCATTTATTTCGTGTGCCAGTGATTTAAAACATCCCCCTTTTGACAAAAATTTAGGTAATTTCCGGGAAAGGTGGAGGTGTTTGAACACCGAAACCCCCACCCTGCGTACGCCTGTGGAAATAGATATTGCTTTCATGTTACATATCTATTGCATATGCCTGGTATTGTGACCAGAACAAAACTTTGGGATTTATAAAAGAATAAGTGAAATGGTGGGTATTTCTTACGAATTACAGAATTTGCAGGACCTACTAAACACTTTGTCCAAGGATGCTGTGGATCATTAGAAGAAGTATGTCTGAAGCACATTCCGTTCGGTACGAACGTAAACTTAACAGGCCAAGTACGCGATTACCCGCATAATACAACTTTGGTGTGGATGGAAAACAATGAAACGATCCATGCAACATTTGCAGCTCTGCAGCATGTCATTGACGGGATGACCTACGATACCATAACTTCGAACGTGACAATACCCGTAGATACATCGAATCGAACTCTCGTCTGCTGTGTTAGTGGACAGGCTTTACATGAGGTGTATAAAACTACCATCACCATAGTTCCATTTGGGTCAGGTGAGTTTAGACTATCAATGTCTGAACCATTATCGTTTCCACGTCTATTAACATGCTGTTCGTATGTGAATGGAGAAAATTTCCCCCAAAACATTACAGATTATTTCTTCTTTGGGAAAAAATATCGAAATATAATTTTGGTTTAATGTTGTAAAATCTGATAAAATCTGGTATTTTGAACAGAAGAGTTTTTTCCCTATGGTATGAATGAATGCCAAATTCGATAACAACAATTTTCATTTACTACAGAGACATTTTCCTAGTATAAACATTTTAAGCAACAAACCCCATGGGATAACACACACACACACACACACACACACACACACACACACACACACACACACACACACACACATACATACACACACGCGCGCGCGCACACACACACTCTTACAAACACACCCAGATACATGAAGCATGATAAGCCCATATGGATAAAAATGAGAAGAAAATTTATTTTTAATTCGCTACCAACACGCAAAACGTTCGCAGAGAAAGGGCCACACTTATGGTCGATCAATGGAAATGTATTGGTGACTTACCGCTTCCGTCCTGTTGACGAATAAAACGTTCGCATTGCAACTTCAGAGCATACGCGCTGCGCATGGCTTGTACGCTTAGCATACGTCGATAAATTTTATGCATGCTTAAAATTTTTCAGCGTACGGAACGAACAACAACGTATGGTTACGTATTAAAACGACTGAAAAACGACGTCAAAACGATTCCTGAACGAACGTTAGCGTATGCCAACGAATGTCAAAATGTTCCATACGCAATGGATACGCAATGCCAATTCGTCATAGTGTGACGGGGCCTTAACTAGCGCGCGAAGCGTTCGCAGTTTACGCGAATCCCCTGCTGTTACCTCCGCGTAAATAAGTGTAACTTGCGCACAGGTCGCGCACAAGCTTCGCGCGACATGTTTGCCCATTACAATCACGTAGGTTGCGCGAATGTCATCCGCAGATTGCGCGCATTTGAGTGGGTTAATTGTGACCAGTACTGTAAGATACTTTTTTTTAAAATAATAATTTCATGAGACAGTTTTTTTAGCCGCTTTTTTTTTTGGGGGGGGGGGAAGGGAAAAGTAATTTCAGATAAGAGATAAAGGGGTGAAATTTGGAGAAATATACTGAACCGTCCACGTTTTATATAGTTTGACAGATTGAACAAATTCGTTTATTTTTTTATGGAGATGTTGACTTAAAGCACCATAAAGGCATCCATTTACAAACCACGACTGGCGGTTTAAAAAAAAACAGCATTAAACATTATATTCATTCGTTCAATAACGTGAGCCCTACTTTATATAATTAACTGTGAGGAAAATGCACCAAATTTTCCTATATTTATGACACAAAAATGTCTCATGAAAGAGAGCTTCCAACAGTGGCGTAACTACGGGGGGGGGGGGGTCGCACGGGGAAGACATACCCCCCCCGAAACAGCTGGCCCCCGAAAAGGGAAAAAAAGCAAACGAAGGAGAACGACAAGGAAAAGTGGGATGGGCAATATTAGACATTGGTCTTACTCTTAATACATGTATATCACCTTTTGAAATAATATGTCCGTACATGTTTGTTGATTCAGTTATTTTTCTAATTTTTATTTGAAACTTATTGAAAAATAGTTGTTTACTCATAGTGGCGTCATAGTGTTATGATGCCCTGTGAATACTGGGGTATAGTCTCACGTTAAAAATCGTGGCGGAGATGCCACGTTCAGTTCAGTACTGTTGGATTGCTTTTTTATTATTATTAAAATGTCTCGGAACATATAGATATTTCTTGTGTGGCATATGCTGTTCAATCAACCGGTGCCAGGTAAAAATGTCATAGGTAAAAATGTCAGAGGTAAAAACGTCAGAGGTAAAAATGCCAGAGGTAAAAACTGTTCTTTTGATTTGGGTATCCCACAACTCACAGTAAAAAGGACTGAAGCAGTCATTGAACTCTATTGTTTTCTGTGCCCACTATGAGTTTATGTAGGAGTGCACAGACACACAGACACACACACACACACAGACACACACACACACACACACACACACACACACACACACACACACACACACACACACAACAACACACACACACACACAAACACACACACACAACACACACACAGACAGCTACACACGCGCTCACAAATACACACACACGCACGCACGCACACGGAAACCTTCCGTAGCATTTTTTTCTTTCGAATTATTATACATATGACATGGTTTCAGATTTGACATAGGTTTCACTGCCAAAACTGGAAAAAATAAAGTTGCCTAAAATATGATATTAAAGGCAAGATTCACCCTCAGCTGACATCAAGTTGGTTTTTATCAAAGCAGAACAATAAGAGAAACATATAGAAAGTTTGGCGAAAATCCATCAAAGAATAACAGAGTTATGAATTTTCAAAGTTATCAATTTGTGACGTCACATGCGAGCAGCTCCCCATATGTCATGTAGTATAAATTCCATAAATTGCCATTTTTTAATAGTTCATGATAATTTAATGTTTTCTTTTCATAGTTGCATGTGTGGAATAATGTTTCTGATAATATATTGAATGCACGGGTAAAATCATTACAAATTTCTGAGAAAACGGCACTTTTATGGAATTTGTATCACATGACATATGAGGAGCTGCTCGCATGTGACGTCACAAATTGAAAACTTTGAAACTTCATAACTTTGTTCTTCTTAGGTGGATTTTCGCCAAAATTTCACTAATATGTTTCTCTTACTGTTCTGCTGTTATTAAAACCAACTTGATGTCAGGGTGAACATTGCCTTTAAATGTTTTCTAGATTTTGTGTAGAATTCATTTCTGAAGCCAGAAATGCAAAATCTGCATTCTGGAGGATGAAGTATGACTCATCAGCAATACATGTCATGATCAAAAAATTAGGCACATGCACATTCCATCTGTATGGGGTAGTGTGAGGTCACTAAACTTCTTGTCCACATTTATTCAGAGTCTCTGAGGGTACATATCTTGTTCTCTTGCAAATCTGACATCTGATTGGTGTGTATGCAGTAGATGCAGGTCACATGATTGTGCAATGTAGCTTAAGTACTAAACATTTGCAATTTCGCTTAAAAATGGGTGCTAATGTTCTAAGGTATCCAAACCCAACAGCAAACTTCTGGGATTAGGGTTCAGGGTTAGGGTTTACTGTAGGGTTAGTGTACTCTATTCACAACCTTAATTCTAACCCTTATCCTAATTTCCCTTGAAACTTATTAGTTTATGGCAGTTTCACATGTTGTCATTGTGTACCCTACATGACGCACTATATGTGGGACTACATGGATGCCCTGACACATTATTGCTTATGTCCGTAACTCTTAAAAAAAAATTATGCAATTTGACAAAAGTTTGACGCCATATCCTCGTAGGAATATATCTTGGGAATAATCGATGAACTGTTCAGCAGTGTCACCCTTTTTGTTTTTCTTTCGCGGGTTTTCGAAACGCCCAATTTTAGGTAAAATTTGGATGTCGCAGATTGTAAAAAAAATCTAACATTTAAAACAAGGTGAAAGAAAGTTAATTGCATAACTATGTAGGCAATTTCTCTGGGCATAATCGATAAAAAATTTCAAGCCTATAGCTTTTTTGTTTTCTTTTACTACCAATTCTATTGAACAACGGTATTTTTTCACGCAATGGAAAAATTAAGGGGTAGGGGAAATATTTGTTTGTATTTGTTTGAATTATTCTTATACTTGAAATGAACCAAGTTAGGTATCAATTTGAAGCTTATTACATTCTGCATAAATTAATACAGGTTAATTATTACCGTATACCCTTCCTATCCAGAGATGTGATTGTGCAAAGAAACATTTTTTTCCGAAACTGCTAAATTTAGAAAGTCGTTTGTCACGGGACATGTCAAATTTGAATGATTCTGGTGCGCAAATTATGAAATAAATTATAAAACAAATACTTGAATCCATAAGTTAGTACCTTTAACTAATATATTAACATTATAAAGGGTCATATCTCTGTAGATTGTAGACTCTGCAAGTATACAAAATTGGTACGTGAAAAATTTTGTCACCCGAAAAGTGTGATTTTCAGGCAAAATCGGCCACAAATCCATATTTTGTAGCAAAATGGTGTGTGATATAGGGTTTTCGATTAAAAAAACATAATCTATGACATCTTAAAAATTAAACATGGTTATTTTCACTCTGAAATTAATTTTTTCACACTTTGGCAGTAAAACCTTCGTCAAATCTGAAACCTTGTCATATTTCCTTCAAATATGATCTTGACCCCACCTTTGTTTGACTTTATGACTTTCGTGTCCTCCTCGAATTGCCCTATCATAACTAACTTGCAGCACAAATTTTGCACGCCAAAAAAAAATACTAGCCAAATTACGGGCCAAACAGCATCCTACATGGGGGGAGGGGGGGGGTTGGCAGGGAGCCGACGACAGCCAAGACTTCTTTTTTCACGCCATTTGTTGTTGTTGTTTTTTGACCTGCCAAATTACAAGTCAAACATCATCCGGTAAGCTGGGGGCAGGTGGTCGACGACGACCAAAACCGTCTTTTGTCGCCAAATAGTGGCGAAATTTTCAAAAACAGTAAATTCCACGTTATTTCAATTACTTTGAAAAAATAGAAGATGGCGCCGCCCCTGATTATGCGAACCACGGAGACGAGTGCCAAACTACTGTAAAGCGCGCACTTCTGTGGAATGTGGTAGGAACGAAAGGAATGCTGCAGTGCCGAGGCTGGTGTTTGACAGAACCAAGTTGTAAAGGGAAAAACTTCAGAAGAATATTTTTCATAATTCGGGCTTTAAAGCGCATTTTTAATTTGGCGATTTTTTTTTATTTGAAAGCTTTATGCCCAAATGTCATATCACACCAATAACAGATTCTAAATTTCTTTAGTTTCTTTTTCAATTGATTAACGAAAAATCTCGGGGGGACCTCCGAAATGTTCGACTATATCTTACATTATAGCATCCAAAGTGTTAATAAAGTCTTAAGGTTATCTGAATTATACCTCATCAGAAAGATCACACTCTGGTCTTTCTTTCCAAAATGCTTACGTCTGACAGTTTAACCTCTGACATTTTTACCTCTGATATTTTTATCTCTGACATTTTTACTTCTGACATTTTTATCTCGGACATTTTACCTCTGACATTTTTCCCTCAAACATTTCATCTCTGATATTTTCACCTCTGACATTTTTACACCGAGCCGGTTTTTCGGCTTGATTGGAGGCATTTGCGATTCCACGTCCTTGATTCAACATTACACGGATGGTTTTTCTATAATACACGACTTTAGATTAAAGCTTTACCTCTGATATTTTTACACCCAGCCTATTTATCACAATTGATTCTGATTAATTGATAACTGTAACCGTCTACGGAAAAACAGAAAATATATTATGATATGTAAATACATTATACAGGTAAGTTTGTATTGCTAGATTCCTTTCTTTGCCTATTAACAGATTAAATGACGCACATATGTATCCGAAGATTACAATGTTCCCACTTCCAATCGCTATTTGTCCATAGTCATTTGTAACTATGATTGTTCGGTATCCACTGAATATAACAACAACAGTATTGTGGTACACTATGTTCTACCTCGGAGTAACTTCTTGGCTCTACCAAATGATTGTTAATTTATGTAAATCAAGTGTCAGTCAAATTGGGAGTGTGATTAGTTATTATGTTTTCTCCAAATTGTGTTGATGCGTAATATTATACCGAACAGCTAAACTACCTCATCTCTTCGCATCAAGCCTTAGCCCACGAAGATGTTAGAATATCATTATTATGAAATGTTATACTATTATGGCAAGTTGGGCTGAGATGTTCAGTAAATATTTCAATGTAAAAGTTCAGTAAAACCATGTAATTTTTATATTTTGTTTCATTTGTGACTGGGATGTACATCAAGATAACATCAACTTGCTTTTCATTGCGACTGATAAAACATGAGCCGATATTCACAGATGTGGCTGATTATACAGGGTAGCCCAGAAAGAATCCACCATCTGTGATTGAAAAAAAATTCTTCACCATCATCGGCCGGCAAAACGTCGTTCTTTTTGTTTCTATAAAAAAAATCCTTTTCCAAAAAAATGAAACCATGATCATAAATTTTTTGTCAGACGTTCGGATCCTTGGGACATTTTTCTGAAACAATGTCATGTCCCAAATTTCCTATCCTCGGAACAACTAGATTTTCTCATGAAAGAGCGTGCCATAAAATCAGCTATAGGCCGACAAACCGCAATTTCTCACATTGTTTTTATCTTCATCAAAGTGAGGGTATTTTTGCGGTTTATCTGTGTATAGCTTACTCTATGACACGTTGTAACGAGAGAATATTTCGGTATTCCGAAGATCGGTGGAGTGGAAAAAATAGTAAATTTGGGACATGACATTGCCTTGGAAAAATGGCCGAGGATCCAAACGCCTTACTCAAAATCAATGATAATGGTATCATTTTGTTGGAAAAAGAATGTTCAAACGAATTAAATGAAAAAAAAAATGCCGATGATGTTAAAGAAATTAGGTATCGGAAGTGTTGTCTTCTTTCTGGAAAAAGAATGTTCAAACGAATTAAATAAAAAAAAATGCCGATGATGTGAAAGGAATTAGGGATCGCAAGTGTTGTCTTCTTTCGGGGCCACACTCTATAGTGGTATTGTCGTTATACGAAGTTTTATATTACAAATTATGTGTGCATAGGCCTATTGTTCTTGGAAGATTCAGATTTGTCGAAATCTGCATAAACAGCCAATGATGAGAATGTGCGCAGTTTATAACATGTTGATGTGAGTCTTTTCTGATCAAGTTGGTTCGTTTTGTCTATCCTGTAACCATTAATTTCGTCATTTGTATGATGTTTTATGTAACATTTTGCCAGCAGGTCAACGTACCACACCGCTGTCAATATTAAACATCATTTTGCTGACGGTGACAGTTCTCTCGGTAATCACCGCAATTGGTGTCGCAGTGAAGTACAAATGCGGTAAGCTATCAATAATTCTAATGGTGTTGTAAACAATACAAAAGAAAGTGCTTCTAAACATTTTAAAACTACACTTGGACTCGACTGAGACCGAGTTTTAGCCTACTCCAGAGATTAGAAATGCATTTTGAAAGGGGAATGAAAACAAAACATCTTACTGAATTCAGAGAGTACAGAACAATCCAAGATGGAAAATGGTGAAAGTTTGAGCAAATTGGTTGAACGGTTCAAGAGTTATGATTGTTCAAGATTATTTAATCCTTGTTATGGAGGATCCTTAAAGATTGTGTCAGGGTTAGTCCAGGCCTACCAAACGGTAGTTTAGTAGGACCTACTTACAAATGTTGTGTTTAAAGTACGTCATAAATTTGTTGTTTTATGAGAAAAACTAATAACAACATGCTACCAGAATGTTTTTCTTTCCGTGAGTTTACATTTTGCTCAAATTGCGAATCGCGGTTTTGTGTACCGTCGCAAGACCAGTGGAGTACACTGATTGGTTAAACGGCTAAACTCCGCGCGACCTTCGGCTAACGGCTGATCGGACAATTTTGGAACGGCCCGGGCACGTCAACGTCACTCTAAGTTTTGAAGTTAAATTGTCCAGATTTTCACCAAACTAAATATTCTACTGAAAGGTTCTATGACAGGTGTTTATTTATACTAATCTTTACATTGTGAACGATTTGAGCTGATTTCATTCATTTTACCGTTTTCTAATGTGCAAATCCCTTACTCTGCCTTTAAATTGGCAACTCTACCCACTTTTCAGATGAAAGTGTGGAGAGCTTCCGATTGGATTTGTGCACAAATTTTCAATAATTTGCAGTTTTCTAAAGTGTCAGTTGAGAAAGTATCTAAATTCTTACAGAAGAACATGTAGAATCATTTTTGCTAAGACATACTTGCACAACAAGCAAGAGCAAATCAGATATTTGATAAAAAGTGAGAATAAGTGAAAATTTGTGTACAAAACCAATGGAGAGTTCGCCACACTTTCATCTAAAAAGCTGGTAGAGTTGCCAATTTAACAATCCTCCATAACAAGGATCAAATAAACTTTGAACAAACGTAACGTTCAAACTTTCACTTAATTTGCTTCTTGTATTGTTCTGTAATCTCTGAATGCAGGAATGTGTCTGGGTTTCATTCCACTTTAAAGGCAGCGAATATTATTAGCGACCCCCAACAGCACAGCAAAACATCACTCATGCCATCAGTCTATTTATGACGTCCATGCTATGTATGTGAAATTTGAATATGAGTTTCTAGCTCCTATACGTTGCGAAATGTACTTAGATGATTATTTTCTTCTTTGTGTCAGTGTCGATGGTAATTTTATACATGCAAAAGTTCGAACCAGAGGCTGAGGTTTTAAGTTACATTTGACTTTAAAGCACAGGCCCGGGGCCGTATTTGTACCCACATCAGTGGTGTGCTTCCCGAGGTCGAAAAAAAAGTTAAGACCAGTTGACAACTGGTCAACTGGTACCAGTTGAAAACCAATAGAGTGAGTTTCCAACTTTTTCCAACTGGTTTTAATATGGAAATTGAAATTTCTACCAGTTTGTAACAGGTACCAGTAGGAAATACCAGTACCCAACTGGTCGCAGTATCGATCATAAACGTTGCCATCTGGCCTCAGCATCGATCATGCATGTATTAGATGTTTTGTACAGTAAAAATGTATCAGTTTTCAAGAAAAATGGCCAACATTTATTTCAATTATCCATTAAATTCACTCCTCACTACGAAATTGGTAGAGTGCAGTGGTGTTAAACACCTTCAATACAAGCTCATAGGAGGATTTAACTCATCTTTGCATTGGCATGTCCTCTTATAAAGAAAATGTACCAACATTTTATGGTTATGTTACTATATATTTCTTATTTAAAGAATACTTTATTCATAACACCTGGCAATATTACTTTGAAAATATGTAGACTAAATAAGCTTTATTTCACTATTTTTAACATGGCCATGAAGGATTTGTTTATCATTACGGGTGACGTTTAGTTGCTGTCTTCTTCTTACCTTTGTAAGTTTGCTAAAATCCATACCAATCCTTTGATTCAAAATACTTTTAATTTCGGATGAATCATACAACAAAAATATAACTTCTACAAATCTTACGTTTTTTGTTGGCTAGCTTTCGTACACTTCTCTTCATACGCTCACACCAAATGGAATTTTTGATTCATATTGTCACCATTATTATGCACCAGCAATTTCTAAACATCCGCCAGTAACTTTCAACGGAATACAGATGGATTGTGAAAGTCCCCAGGAGTGGACAAAAGCTAACCAGCAAAAGACATAAGGTTGATGCGGCTAATAAATTCATGTTGTACATCCTTTGATTTGTTATTCGATTGCAGGACGAAGATCCCACAATAATGCTGATACAGGCGCCCAGAAAGAGTCAACTTTAACCCAGACCGCCCAGAAAACAATGAAGCAGCAGTAGGTAATATAATAAATGAGCCCAGTGTATATAACGCATATAGTGAGCTGGACTAGCAGATCCGGGATTTCTTGAGGGATGCACCAAATTTGAAATCATGCGATCCAAATATTGGTACGTAATACCGTTCAGTTTGCTGGGTATCTGGCGCTTGTTCACGTTGGAGGGGGAACGAGAGGGGCGCAAAAGCATACGCCACGCCAGTCGTATCGAAAAATTAAAATTGCACCTACATCTGGTTCTAAATGTGGGAAGGGGAGGGCTTTTACTCCCGCCGGAAGAATATTCAGAGAACTTAAGTTCATATACACTCGTGCTCATAATTATGGAATACTTAAAAGACATTTTAGAAGTTGCCATTTTTCTGTGAACGGTACATCTGGGATTAATATTTGCAGTGGCGTACCGTGGGTCAGCTCATTGGGGGGGGGGGGGGCACCCAGTCGCTCAGCCGAAATTGCATTTCAGATGGTGGATTTTAAGCGCTGCGAACGCTAAGCGCGCGATAGGGGCGGGGATGGGGTACCCCTGTCAGGTTTTTTTTTTTTGTTGTTGTTGCTATTGTTATGTTAAAATGTACCACAATTCAATAATCTTGTAATAAAAAAAAATGCCGTTTTAATGTATAGGCTTATTTTCTAGTGAATATGTGTTTGTATATATCGTCGTTGTTTTTACGAACTGTAACTTCCCAGGTAGCAAGCCCATATGGGACCCATATGGGAATAATGTGGGACATTGGATGTGGGGTTTCCCATGTGTATCCCATATGGGACCCACATGGGAATAATGTGGGACACTGGATGTGGGGGTTTCCCATATGTATCCCAGATGGAAAACACATGAATTTTGACATATGGAATGAATGCTGGCCTGCCCACATGGGACCCATATGGGATTAGCATGGGCATGTCATTC
>JZLH01S0073920.1:0-10362 GCA_001188425.1 Eucidaris tribuloides | reverse complement strand
ATAGCAAATGAATTTCTCAGGGTGTTGGTTCCCTTTAATATGAACCATCCTGATTCTTCATATTTTGGCATTTTCCACAGTGTATAGAGTCTCTGCCTTTTATTTGTTTGTTTAGATGTCTGTTATTATGTATTGTCTAATCATTCACTCATTGCCTATTCATGATGTATGTACATCTCGAGCAGGCTATTATGTTGCTATGCCATATGGGTATGCACATGTACATGGTTCTCTGAATAAATTGTATTGCATAATGCTCATTAATTATGTAGTAGAGTGTAGCTACAATGCAGTTACCTTTTGTTAAAAATTTGTATCAGTCACTATAATTCCACTAAATGTATTGTCTAATCATTCACTCATTGCCTATTCATGATGTATGTACGTCTCGAGCAGGCTATTATGTTGCTATGCCATATGGGTATGCACATGAAAATGGTTCTCTGAATAAATTGTATTGCATAATGCTCATTGATTATGTAGTAGAGCGTAGCTACGATGCAGTTACCTTTTGTTAAAAATTTGTATCAGTCACTATAATTCCTCTAAAACCGATTTTATAGCCCTTATATTTTGCTAAAGGTTCCCAGATGGCATTTCCTTCTAAATGCCATTGTATTTACACAATGCTAATTTCTAGGCATGCAAAAGAGATACCCTGCCTTTAACCCGTTGAAGACGAGTGACGAGATATCTCGTCACGAGGTCTATGGGAAATGCGTGTTAAAGCAAAAACAAATCGTCTCCAACGGGTTAAACTTAATTTTATCTCAGACCTGAAAATCCTGATTTGCTACAAAGAATAGTGTGAAACAGATCAACTGTCAATTTACCACAGAAGGCCAGTTACCAATCATCATCATCACCTTCATTAAGCAGGTTATTCTCGTTTACATTACTGTATACTTTGTGGTGGTTTAAGTTTGGGGAATTTTGTGCCTAACAATTGCAGAACATTTCACTTTATGTTTTTGAACATGTATCCATGTAAATTGAATGAAAATGCAATTATGATTGTAGGAAAAAACTCACACAAATTTCCTGCCTTGAATCAAAATTGCAACAATATCTGTATGTGAATACATATGTGATGTATACATACAGAAATGTATGACAGGTGTTATCTTGCCTGGATGAGTGTATGCTGTGAGCTTCCTGCTTATGATTGATGTAGTGTCAAAATGGTTGTTTCACCTTGCCCTTGTACGTAAAGTGATAAATCATATCAACCGACAATATCCTGAGAAAATAGATTTCATTCTTGGTCAGCAGCAGAATAGGAATCCAATGTTTGATTGACATTTCTTATGTAATACTTTCTTTCTGAAGCTTTACATGCCTGTTCATATTTGAATGAAGTATGCATACGTCACATTTAGGTCCAAATGTATTGGAATAAAAGTTTGATATGCACTTGTGTTGCTACTTGCTAGAACGTGTTTGTTGAAAATTTGATTTATGGAGCAGAACTAGCTTCTGTTGGATTTAGTATTTTCCCGTAAGACAAAGTGGAGTGGGGCGGCAGTTAATTCCTGTTTTGTATGGTTTCTCTACATGTGCCCAATTTCAGATTTTACTAGAAGCTAAATACATGATGATTTTGGTTCTTATCTAATATCCATTGCGTCAGTCCATACAATCAGATTAAACTGTAATACATGTGGTTCTTTTGCTCATTAGCATAAATGTATTCCAAAAATACTGAAACCTTACCATTTTTTTTTCTCTTCTCTCCATCTCTTTTTGTTCACAGACCTACCTCAATTTATAACTCAACCACAGCAAACTGTAGCCTATCAGGGAGGGGTAGCCAGATTCGAGTGTGAAATCGACGGCGTCCCCAAAGCTAATATAACATGGAAACACAAACAAAGTCCTGTCCGAGTAGACCAAGAAAGGTAAGTTGGAAAGTGGAACTATCCTCCTTTTAAAGATAAGATTGAGTACTTGCAGAACAACATCACTTTTACATCAGCTGTTTTCAAACCTTCTGTGAACATACGGTATTCTGAAAATGTCATTATAGTACAGGAGAGAGTAGCAGAAAACAACAGAACACTTTCGTTTTTTGACAACTGCTATACAAATCCCCACTACTGACGACGTACTAACACAGAAATCAATATGTGGGACTATATTAATTGTCAACATACACACTGCAGCAACTTAGGATACTCAGTCTGGTGTTCAAACTTCCAATCCCTCAACTTTTTTATTGCATATGAAGTGAATTAGTCCCACGTTATAATGCAAATGTAATATACTCTCACCTGGAAACCAATAAAATGTGAAATTTTGCTGAAAGATTTTATCATCAACCAGTATTGTGTATTCTCTTTAATTAGGGAATACGGTTGGAGCAAAGCTAAAAGCCTTCTCTTATGGTAACTGTGAATCTATGGGAAGAGATGTGCATGTTGCCTTGATGACCAGTATAGACTTGGGACTAAATCAAGGAGGTTTGAGGAACTGAGTTAAAGGGATGCGCCGCTCGTAATCCGTGTACGTTTATTTACCTTACGCTTGCCCCTATTGCAAGGCCGTGTGTAACACTGAAGTTGAACTCTATGCTATGGAGTGTAGAGTTCAGTGGTGCGTAACAACAATCGTGGAGCTGCGAACAGAATTGCCGTTGAGGGTCAGTTGGGCTTAGTTCGCCTTTCTTTGGGTGAATACGTGCTGCATAGGGACAATTCATGCGCGCTCGTTTTCTGAAAGTATACAGGTATTCCCGCATATTACCCGAGCTGGGCCACCTCCAAACCACCACGATATGCGACTTTACGGTCCCTTTAAAACAACTTAATTTCTCGTGGAACAATATTAGATGCCGCCAATCGAAAGTGTGTTGTGTGTCAGCTTTCTTTCTTGCAGATGGGCAGAAAATACAATCTCATTGGATTGTACAATTACTACCCGATTTTAAGGAGGAAATGATTGAAACCATGATAATTACTTTTTGCCATATCAGAAATGTGATACACATATTTGTCAACAATTTTGGTCCACACCCCCACCCCCACCCCTCATAACGAAGTGTGTACATTCATATATGTAGGAATTGTTTTAGCACACAAACTCATCATATACATATTTTCTAACTTCTTTAACTTTGAAAACAGGATCGTTCTTCTGCCAAATGGTGTGCTGCAAATTCACAGAGTAACGCAATCAGATGAAGGCCTATACAGGTGCGTCGCCAACAACGCGGTTCGGTCGAGGAGAAGCGATGAGGTTTTGTTGATTGTCGTGCCACAGGCGGACTCCCCCACTCCGGTGGAGGAGCCGAGCATCGTGCGTGGTCCCTCCTCGCAATCGGTGGTTCAAGGTGACGACGTCTTGCTGGAGTGTTTGGCTGAGGGCTGGCCTCTCACGGTAACATGGAGCAGAGAAGGTGAGGAGTTGCTTTATGTTTACCTGTATTTCATATATTTGTCTCTTTATTTAAATGTAGTATTTATATACTTATTAATTATTAGCTCACCTGAGCCAAAGGCTCAAGTGAGCTATTGCGATCACTTTTCGTCCGTTGTGCGTCGTGCGTCGTTCGTCGTGCGTAAACTTTTGTCGTGCGTAAACTTTTACACATTTTCAGCTTCTTCAAAATGCATGATTGGATTTGGCCCAAACTTGGCAGGAATGATCCTTAGGGGTGGGGATTCAAGGGTCCTCAAATGGTACATCTGGTACATCTGGCCCCCCTAGGGGCCCAGGGGCAGGGCTGTAAAGGGCCAAAAGTAGGTAGTTTTCAAACATCTTCTTTTCTAGATCCAGAAATAGTTTAGTTAAGCCACTTTGTGTGTAGATACCTCTATATGTGCTGAATTAATGTTCCTCATGACAATGCCCAGGGTGGCCCCGTTTGGCCCCTTAGGGGGGCAAAAGTTTGGGGGTAGGGCCCTCTGTGAATAATTCACATTCACATCAATGGATTTAGACCAAACTTGGTGGGAGTGATCCTCAGGGGGAGGGGATAGAGGGTTCGTGGAATGGTACACCAGGGCCCCCATGGGGGCCCAGGGGGCAGGGCCCATAAGGGCCCAAACTAGGTAACTTTCAAACCACAAGCCCATTTGTAACCAAACTTGGGTGGTAAATGCATAACAGGGACCTTAACGTTTTTTTTCGGGGGGGGGTGTCAAAGGTCACATATAAGGTCAAATGAAGTCAAATGATAGAATATACCTGCAAGTTTCTTCTTTGGTTGGTATTGGCCCATTTGCGACTAACTTGTATGGTAGATGCTGCATGTATACTGACCTCAATGTTGAATTGGGGTCAAGGTCACATAAGTAGGTCAAAGGTCAAATGTTGGATACTAGGGCGTGCCTTGTTTTTATAAAAATGGGTGTTATAATTTAATTTACTTGGCAAAATCAGCTATATGGCAAGGGGATGCAAAATTTTCCAACTGGTTCATTTGGCTACATTGGTGCCTAGATATCAGGCTTCAGGGGCCAAAACTATAACGGATGTTTTTCTATGGGTAACATAGAGAGTATGCGAGACCTCGGTTGAGCGTCGTGCCCCCCGGGGCTCTTGTTTTTTATTTCTGCAGTTTTTTTGTCTGTGTGTTTTTAATTAATTGATAATTTATATCAATGAATCTCTATTGATTTTTTTATCTCAATTTTTTATTTGTGTATTCATTAATATAAATGAGGTTTTATTTGTTTAGCTCTATTAAGTTATCTGTTTTTCATTTGTTTGTTCATTAATTTTAATATGTATAAATGAATTTTTATTTGTTTTTTATTTATTTACTTCTATTTATTAATTTATTAATTAATCATTTATTAAATATGTAATCATATATTGCATCAAAGAAAAAACAGTTCAGCTCTTAGGCTGTGTTTACAATTGGAGTACATTAACATTTTGAAATGAATGGGGAATCAACTTGTAGACAGATTGAAAAAATGATTATAATAAAATAGGCCCGAGTCATTAAGGTTTTTGTGTGAAACGTTTACACTCGCCATAAAAACGTTTCAAACCGTTTACACCTACTTGTAATTTATGGGTTCTTATATTGAGTATAACAATAAAGTACACTGGTACAGTAATCCTTTGAGTAACAAAGCATGCCCCAGGGGGTACTTGCAATTGATGGTCTGTCACAAAGTGGTCACACATGTCTCAGCTTTATGTGGAAGAGGTAATAAAACATAAATGTCACAACTGACCTTAACATCAGACTCTACATCATTGTGTATTGCAATGTAATGGTACGGAAAAGTTTCAATTCTTGAGGAATGATAACTTTTCATGTGTCATTTCCCTGACAGTATAGGGAGGCAACTTGATAATAACATGCAGTGTTATCTTCTCTTTCTACAGGTCTTATCAATTTAACTTACATGTAATAGTAATGTGGTGTATATTTTATAGACTAGGCAACTTGTGACCTTGTCTGGAGACTGACAGAAAAAAAATGTCTGGAATTATAAGAGTAAGACAGATAGTGGTAATATAGGTCTGTGTGTGGCACTCTGTATACATTTTTTTTTTGGAAGAGATCCTAGTTCTGATAACATGATTACAAAGTGGAAACACAGCAGTTGGGTATTTTCACATAAATTGAGGTCATAAAACCATGGCCAAAAGGCAATAAAAATGGATGAGACTCATAGTAACTGGTATTTTCCCATATGTTGACAATTAAGGGTTTAAACGGATTGTAAAATTGCAAAACGTTTTGCTTTTTAACGTTCGTGTGAACGTCGTTTAAACGTTTTGACTCAGTCCTATAATAAAAGATACTGTTAAAGATATTAAAGATTGGGTTATTCATTTGCACGTCAAAAAACATCTATATGAATCAAATCAGCTGAAATCATGTCCAATGTGAAGATTAATACAAATAAACACCTCTCATAGAGACTTGGGGTAGAATATTGAGTTTTGGTTAAAATCTGGACGGTTGAACTTCATCCTTTTTCCATTTGCTCAGGAGCAAATTTTAAAAAATCCGCGACGTCAAACGTGCACGTGCCGTTCCAAAATGGTCCGATCAGCCGTTAGCCAAAGGTCGCGCATTGGATAGCCGATTGACCAATCAGGGCACTCCGCTCGTCTTGCTACGGTGCACAGTAACCACAATTCGCATTTTGAGCAAAATTGAAACTCACAGAAAGAACAACATTCTGGTAACATGTCGTTATTAGTTTTTCTCATAAAACAACAAATTCATGACGTATGGATCTCAGACTTTCAACACACCATTTGTGAGTACTAAACTACCGTTTGGTATTGATAATGAAGGGAAGTAATGGACTTGCAAATCCCTAACACAATCTTTAAAGCAAACAAAGGCTAACATGTTAAAAAAAATATATATAACTTTTCTTACTCATAGACACCTCTAAGTTCCCAGATTATGGCTTATGTTTCAAAAAAATGCATTCATTTCTTTCTGGTCATTTTTGGTTTGTGTATGTTTGTTTTAAGGGATGGAGGTTAATGATACCACCGCTAACCAGTGACGTCCGTCATACTTTGGCCGAATTAGACAAAATTGAGAGTGAAAAGAAATGCCTTTTCAAGCTGCTCATCTCATATATGCGCCACGCCCCCTCATATGGCAAAATACTGTCCCTTAGATCAGGTTTTTGTTTACTGGCACATCTTTGTAACACATACCATATGTGAAATTGACAAGCTTCACTGTTCTAGCTACAAAACGATTCTGATCTTCCACAGTTCCACCTGTGTGGAATTTACATCAATTTATTCCAAACCTTATTTGTTACTGTTACTGCATTGGTGTTAGAGGTACTTCTCCAGTCATGGACATCTTCAGTGTATGATAGCTACAGGTGTTGATTCAATACTCTTCAAACATTTGGAAGTTGGCACCTGTTCACAATTCCAGATTCATAATTTCCTTTATAGATAGGTAATTTCTGACCAATTTCTTGATAAAGAGGTTTCAAAATTAGGTCATTTTTGATGCAATTCTCGGATAAGAGGTCTAAATGTGTTGTTATACCCTGTGCGATGGAGATCTGTTGCTCATGAATATGTCATCTGCATAGAATGCAAATAAAAAGCCATTACCTTATGGCTCGCACCGCTATGAACCAGTCCGTCCATTGCGAAACAGTGACACATCTGCAGTGATATTGTTCAGTAGCCAGTTTCCTTGATTAAATTGGTTTGGCAATTTAGCCAGAAATCCTCAGAGGAGATTTGCATTATTTCTTCTCTCTGATGCCATCATAAATGTGTTTGCTATATGGCATATGTTCTATATCTTGATGGGGTAAAACAGCTGCGTGCCGTACGGTGATGTGTGTGTGTGTGTGTGTGTGTGTGTGTGTGCGCGCGAGTGTGTGTGTGTGTGTGTGTGTGTGTACATGGTCGTGTGGTTGTGTGTGTGTGTGTTTGCACGTGTGTATGTGTGTGTGTGTTGTGTGTGTGTGTGTGTGTGTGTACAATCAAAGTACGCAATGTTTAAAGTGATAGGCCTACATTTGTGGATGCTTTGCAATTAACAAAAATCATCAAACTATTGATATCTGAGCTTAACATAAGTAGTATTCAAAAATGAACAAAATAAAACACGCGCTTGAATACAAAAAGTTTGGAAGGTTATGCTGCCGATCGGCAAGATATGAATGAATCAAATTTAATACTTGGGATAAGTAAAAAAATAGCCCTAGATCTACACACAGTAAAGTTTATGGAGGAAATGGATAGTGAAATCCGATTACTTGAAGTACTCGTAGATTTTCACTTTATTTTAAGCACTAAATAATCAATTTTGAAATTCAAATTTTTTCGGCTTCATTTTAGACCTTTCAATCACAATTACATGTAAGGCAATGGAGGAATTAGGTAGCTCACAAATAGTTTTACAACTCTGGAACTTGCTTGCGCTGTCCACTAGCAAAATATGTATGAGATGAAATATTGGCATGTGAAAGTAATGTCTACATGTAGGAACCAAAAATTGTTAACACAGCAATCTATGCTAGACAAACTGGACTAGTTTGCTGAAGTGATTTTGTTTACTTCAATGGCTTGGTCAATTGTGTCCACCCCCCCCCCTTATAAAAACAAAAATGTACCGAACTGATGGAGCTCTTTGTCTTGCTTACTTGCGGTTTACCCACAGAAGCCATCCGAAGCTTGGGGACGCATCTAATGTTACGCTTCGGGTGCAAAAGATAGATGGCATTACCATTTTTAGTACGTGTTTGAGGGTAGTTCAAATACAAGCGACTGCATAAAGCAGAGTGCATTCATGAATGATGCTGTTGGTAATCACGGGAGCGCTAGTACCTGATATGCTGCACCCGTGCTGTAACTGACGATAGTGATGTGACTACGAGTAACAAATTCCCATCACAGAGGAATTTAGTGATACATGATAGCGTGATGCCATTTTTACTCTGTTTGCAATCGGTTGTAAAATGCTGTTCACTATATTGCACAGGGCAGATTCTTCCTGCAAAAGTGATTTGTTTGGTACATTTGTTTTGTTCTTATACATGTGTCTATGTTTATCAATAATTTTCCTTTTTGTAATCTGCTGCAATCATTAAATGATGTTTACTATATTGGCATATTTCATTTTGATGGTAAAAATATTACCAGTTTTTTTTTTTTTGTTACACTTTGTGTGTCTGTTGTTGGATGTGGTGTGTGTGTTTGTTTTTGTGTGTGTGTTGTGTGTGGTGGTTGTTGTTTGTTGTTCTGTGTGGTGTGTGTGTGTGTGTGTGTGTGTGTGTTGTTACATGTGTGGTGTGTGTGTGTTGCACATGTGTGTTGTTTGTGTGTGTAGCACTACGGTGTGGGTGTTTTGTATATGCGTGTTGTTGCATGTCGAGTGTGTGTATATGTGTGTGTGCATGTGCGAGTGTGTGTAGTATGGTGTGATGCATGTGCGAGTGTGTCCTGTGGATGTGTGTGTGGGGTGTGTGTGTGTGTGTGTTGTGTGTGTGTGTGTGGGACAATCAAAGTACGCATGTTTAAAGTGATAGGCCTACATTTTGGATGCTTCTCAATTAAGAAAATCATCAAACTATTGATTCTGAGCTACATGTAGTATTCAAAATGGATATCAAATAAAACACGCGCTTGAATACAAAAAGTTTGGAAGTTATGGCTTGCGATCGGAGCAAGATATGGAATGAATCAAATTTAATACTTGGGTAAGAAAAAAATAGCCCTAATCTAACACACATATTATGGGAGGAAATGGGCATAGTGAAATCCGATTCACTTTGAATACTCATAGATTTTCACTTATTTTAAGCACTAAATATCAATTTTGAAATCAAATTTTTTCGGCTTCATTTTAAGACCTTTCAATCACAATTACAGTAGGCAGATGAGGATTAAGGTAGCTCACATTGTTTTAAACTCTGGCAATTGCTTGCGCTGATCACTAGCAAAATATGTAAGAGATGGAATATTGCATGTGAAGTAATGTTCTCACATGTAGGAACCAAATATATATATATATATATATAACTTTTCTTACTCATAGACACACCTAAGTTCCCAGATTATGGCTTATGTTTCAAAATAATGCATTCATTTCTTTCTGGTCATTTTTGGTTTGTGTATGTTTGTTTTAAGGGATGGAGGTTAATGATACCACCGCTAACCAGTGATGTTAGATGTCCATCATACTTTGGACGAATTAGACAAAATTGAGAGTGAAAAGAAATGCCTTTTCAAGCTGCTCATCTCATATTTGCGCCACGCCCCCTCATATGGCAAAATACTGTCCCTTAGATCAGGTTTTTGTTTACTGGCACATCTTTGTAACACATACCACATGTGAAATTGACAAGCTTCACTGTTCTAGTTACAAAACGATTCTGATCTTCCATAGTTCCACCTGTGTGGAATTTACATCAATTTATTCCAAACCTTATTTGGTGTTACTGTTACTGCATTGGTGTTAGAGGTACTTCTCCAGTCATGGACATCTTCAGTGTATGATAGCTATAGGTGTTGATTCAATACTCTTCAAACATTTGGAAGTTGGCACCTGTTCACAATTCCAGATTCATAATTCCTTTATAGATAGGTCATTTCTGACCCGTTTCTAGATAAAGAGGTTTAGAAATTAGGTCATTTTTGACGCAATTCTCGGATAAGAGGTCTAAATGTGTTGTTATACCCTGTGCAATGGAGATCTGTTGCTCATGAATATGTCATCTGCATAGAATGCAATAAAAAGCCATTACCTTATGGGTCGCACCGCTATGAACCAGTCCGTCCGTTGCGAAACAGTGACACATCTGCAGTGATATTGTTCAGTAGCCAGTTTCCTTGATTAAATTGGTTTGGCAATTTAGCCAGAAATTCTCAGAGGAGATTTGCATTATTTCTTCTCTGTGCAAT
>JZLH01S0073893.1:4487-17147 GCA_001188425.1 Eucidaris tribuloides | reverse complement strand
AAAGTCTTTTCATCTCCCTGTGAAAATATAGGAAACAAGCAAAAGTGGAACTCTTTCTTAACTTTAATAACAATAAACATGGGCATGAACTTGATGTCATTATTAGAAATGTCACTGAACTAAAACACATGTTTATACATGTATCTTATGCAAATATTAAAATCATATTGGCTGATATGAAAATGATGCATATCTCACCAAGTTAAAATAATGAGTCACATAAACAAATAAAATGATAAATATGAACTCTTTCGCATCATTTGGTTTTCTTTATATAACATCACAGAATACAACTCACATGTCAACCAGTTACCACCAAAAGGGATGTTGACCTTGAACCTGTCGCAGCTGTGTCTTGGGTTCTCTGTGATCCTCCTGAAAATAAATGGAAACCATCTGAACAATAAATACCCCCATTGCATACCTGCCAACCTCCTGACGTGAAAAATCTTACTGATACTGATCAAAAATCTTATTTTTAATGCAAATTGAAGGTAAAAGTCTTACTGTGTCAAAATACATCTAGTATACTTCACATTCTTCAAAAAATCTTATTTTCATCTAAAAAAATCTTATTTTGTGGATTTGGACAATGAAAAAATAAAATCAGATAAAATCTTACTGGTTGGTAGGTATGCAATTGTAAGCTTCTTTTATTATTATTATTACTTTTCAATAGTATCTGATTGATGTAGTTTGTACTGTCCTGCTTTATTGTAGATGACATTTTTTTTTCTTTTTTTGGGGGGGGGGTGGGCAACTGATTATAACTTTGAAACTAAATTAGGCAAATAAAGGCAATTGAGATATCTACACACAACATGTGATAAAATCAAGAGAAAAACTCAATATTCTTGTCTTTCATAACATGTAGAAAAACTATTTTCTAGCATTTGTAAAATGTTGATTACAATCTGTCTTTTTTTACCATCTTTCCTGACACAAAATAGTTTTTTTCAGATGTTATGAATGAAGAGAAAAATTAGTTTTTCTCATGAATTATAACACTTACTGGAGACATCATGACTTTTGTTGCTGAACTTGACCATGAAGTGAGCATGTCATGGTTTTGTGAAATGCATTCTGACTTGTCCCTGGTCTGGAGTTATCCCTATGGCCTAGAGTAGTGACAGTGATTTTCCGTTTCTAAAAATGGTCTTTTCCGTTTCTGAAAAACTGTTATTCCATTTCAACTTGATCTACAAATTGAAATTCTGTTTTGTCATTGAAAATGTACACAGCAAAAAAAAAAAAGAATTCCGTTTTGCAAAGGTGAATTCCATGAATTTTTACACGAAAAGTATAGGAACCAAACGGAATTTCCGTTTGATTTACTGGTAAAACGGAAAATCACTGTCCCTACTACTAGAGTTAGAATGTCAGGCTTTCATGCAAGCGGCCCAGAATACTCGGTCTTTATCAAGTGCCCGAGTGGTGATTGTGAACAAGTAAAATCCACTCTGAAAACCCCATTTATTGTATTATTTAACATACCCCAACTGTTAGAAAAACAAATTTGTGTCAGAAAAGGTATATGCTAATTAAGTGACGCTGACACGATCACGACTGACTGAGCACACACACCACACGGTCACACCTACATGAATTTACATACGCCCACCACTGTAAAAACCATGCACAGTTCCAGCGATCTCCAGAAAAATGTGGTTTTCACTACAGAATTTGTTCACAACACCGGGCAGAAACTTTGGAAAAGATGCTAGCCATTCATTTAGAGCAATATTTGTCTTGACAGAATGTATAATTTCGTAAAAGACCGTACCACGGCTGCAAAAAAAAATGGCCACCCATTACTTTGTGCACAAAAGTTAAAAGTATTGAGTTGTCCCTGTGATGGAAGTGACGAATGCAAATAGTATTGTCATTTGATCCAAGGTTAGACAATTAATGAATTATTTGCCCATCATTTTTTTTTTTGAGGATTTGTCAACAAACTAAGAACATTTTACTGCCATTCTATCATGTCTATTCACAGTTGTGTTGTGTATAGATACCTAGTTGCACACATGGGGACAACTCTATACTTTTGTGTACAAAGTAATGAGTGGTTGTTTTCATGCAGTCGTGGCACAAGAACGTGCTCTGAAATTCACCTTTCTGAACAAAATTATACTGAAATATTGCTCAAAATGGATAGTTTACCAATTACCTCAACATATAAATTGAAAATGAAGAACTCATCGCTTCAACATTTCCATTTTTTAATTTTCTAAATTATTTCTGCCCTGTGTCCTGAACAAAATGTTGTCCCATTTTGGCAGGACAAAATCATTCAATTCACACAGTGCAAACTTCGCAAAGTTCGTTTTTTCCAGTGTTGGGCGTATGTGGTCCATATAGGACCACATACATAGTAGGTGTGCCTAGTTGGTTCTATTGCCTGTTTCTGCACTATCTAACCTGTAAATCAACCTGCCGTAGATGCGAGTCAGTCCGTCCATCATGATTATTCATGTCCATGACCATGTCATGATTCACCGTGTTCACACAACGACAGGTTTAAAACAGACACAGAAATGAACGTACGGGACTGAACTGGCTCACGCCCTGCAAACTTACCCACATTTTGGTTCAATAACACGGACATTCCCTCCTAATACACAGATATCACCATCTCTCATAAGCACATCCACATAACAAGCCAAGTCAGGGTCTAAAAAACCTAAAATATCAGCACTCATTTTAATTTCTCAGTGATGTTGAAACCTACGTAGATCTATTCACTATTGCCTGTGGCTGTGTTCTTATTATAAGACGCCGCCTATTGGCGAATCTTCTCCATTTACATGTAACTGAATGAAATCACTGAACTCTATACTACGTGGAATGGGCGTCACGGCTGAGCGCACGAAGCCGGGCTTTTCTATTGTCGGCCATCTTGCGACACCCAAAAAGTGCACATGCCGCACGGTGAATTCGGGTTGATAGTACATGACATATAGGATCAATCTCGAAGTATACGTGCACTCTTGGGTGCATGGAATTTGTTTTTTATTGTGATGCTTCTTTATATCAGGGTTGCAAAAACATAGAAAGGAAAGGAAATCCAGCAAATGGGACCAGAGAGTTTATTTTGTTGTTGAAATCATACCAGTCTTCTTTTTCTTTATAACGAGAGTGCATGCAGTGAACTGCAGAAAATTATGAGCCCTTGAATGAGCTATTACAGTATAGACTTGGTAAATGTAGTCAAGTTTCTGATAAATTACTAATGAATAAAAACAATGTATTAAATCTAAGCACATCTGGAACTCTTGCAGAGCCGGGAAGGGGGGGGGGGGTTGGTCACTACAAGGTGTACACCATGCGCGTGTATGGACGTTCAAAATGGACCCTAAACAATTATCTGTCGATCTCAGAATACCCTAAACAAGTACGTGTATTCAAGTCTGAACAGATACCCTTTGAAGTAATAATCTGTTAAAAGTATACCATTTTTTCCTGATTTTGGTGATTTTGATACCCTTTGTACGCGAGTACATCGCCCGACCGTGAAAAAACAACCTTTTTATTCGTTTTTTTCACACGCGCATGGTGTACACCTTGTAATGACACTGCCCCCCCCCCCCGGGGTGCAGAGGCATGAAGTGAAACATCAAATCAGAGGCGAATACGGGAGGAAAGGAAGAAGAAAAAAAAGAAAACTATATAGGGCGACCCGAATTAAAAATTGATCTTAAATCACCTTTTGAAGTAAGAAGTCCTTACATGTATTTCAATTAAAATTGTTCGTTTTATTTTTATCAAAACGTTGTGAAAACTATACTTTGTTTACTCATAGTGGCAGTTTATGCTGCTATGTGAGTATTCGGGTAGTCTCACGTTATTTATCGTGGCAGAGATGCCACGTTCAGTTTGGCACTTTGTTATATTTCAAGAAAGTTTAGGATGGGGTGCATTTTTCTCGAGAGTGATAAAGTGAACTTGATATTTAGAGATTTTTCTTCGACGAGTGTATTTCTAGTATTTAGCCTATATGATTATTTTTTTCTATTTATCGATCGTTAAAATGTTTCGGAACATACCTCTTTTGTGGCATATTCATAAGAATTAAATGTATGATTGCTGTTTACCCAACCTCGGGCCCAACCTACTCCACTCATCCCAGTGCTCAAATTGATAAAAAGGACTAAATATATGATTATGGGAACTTGCTCGTTTGGTCAGGCAAATTTAGGGTTCTATTTCGATTTTCAACGTCAAAAAGTCATTACAAGTTCATTTACACTTAACCATAATGCATGACGGAATGAGTTTCCGACCGTGAGTATTTCTTCTTCTCCTCCTTTCCCAAAGAAATTTCACAGTATTTTAGCATTAAAAATTACTCACTCGCACGAATTTACTTTGAACCAGCGATAGCGGAAGCAATATTGCAGATGCACCTATCAAAATCAAACGATATGTGTTGAAATTCCTCCTCCAAGTTTCCGCCATTCTACATTCCTACAAAATTATGTTTAGTTTCGCCATTGAGTGCCCTTTATCATGCATTAATTTCAAATCGGATATCGGGATTGTACGACCTGAATAACAGGCCGGTAGTATGCGGGGGGAGGGGGTGCGTCGGGTGCGTATATACATAATATCTGAAAGGTCTACTTCTTCAAAATAACGTATTCTTGTCAGTGTTGTCCTCAGTGTCCTGTCACGAAACAATAGTGTTAGCAGAAGGTCAAAGTTGTTCTCATAAAACCGCTAGAACTCATGAGCTTCAGGGGGCTCCGCCCCTGATCTCCGACAAATTATCACCATGTTTAAAATGACCTGTTATCAGCAGTTCACAATGATAGAACAATATGCTAAATGAAGTGCAAACAAGTTTGAAAGTGGTGTGGTTTTCAATTATTGTCGACTATGCACGAAACAATAGCTTTAACAGATAGTTAAGTTGCAATGTTTAAAAAAATATGCAAATGAGTTGAACAGTATACTCATATATTTATGAAATCACTTGGAAAGAATACGAATACATGTATGTATCATGAGCAAAATTGTGGTAACACAATCTTGGCACACAACATTGCAATTTCAGCGATTCCCCAGCTTTTGTAATGGAGAAAATATTCATCAGACCTCAAAACGTTATTGTATTAGTTACATAACTAATGATAATTGTTTTATGAGTTGTAGAAATAGCATCCTGAATTGAAAACACACTAAGCAACTGAGAAAATCAATCTCTCGCTTGTCTCAAACATGATAAGGAAGAAACAAACTTAGCTAACACAGTAAAGCTTTATTTCAAAACTCAGTGGGCTCACGAACTTTTTTGTCATATTAAATTTTGTTCTTAAAAGAGTTGCAAAATTAGAATACAATTGATGATGAGATGATAAATTATGGTAGTACATTGTACGGAAACTGTTTCATGTACGGTAGTTTTTTGTCTTACTGTTTTACGTAAGAAAACTTCACTCTAATAAACAAGTAAATTATTTCGACTTCCAAAAAACACATTATATTAAAAAGTTGAATGATGGGAACAGTTGTATAATCGTCAAACACACATTCATTTGACTATAAACTATACTGTACATGAACTGTACTTAACAACTAAATATTGCAAATGGTTTTGCACCATCCACCCCCCCCCCAGTAGGCTAGACCTACATATAAACACAAATGTGGATGATATCATAATTCCTATTCATACTTCAATGAATGACAAGAGTACATGTAGTTGTGGTGTAAAAGCCAAATTACACAATATAGGAGTGAGATTGAGAACTATATGCGCACATTCCATTAGAAATACATGTGCAGTCAATATCATGAAAAAAAAAATCATGCATGTGAAATGTAAGTCCACTTTTTACGATTTTTACGAGTATCGCGATTTGTGCAATTGATAACAGCACAAGACGGCATCTTGAGCTACTCCCAGTTCATATCCTACACGTAGATGTAAAACAAAGCGTAAATCGTGAAATATTATCAAGAAATTATCAGCAACGAAATCGTGTGTACCACAAGCGTCAATCGCAATCGCTGTTTGGCTTTTTGCGTGCTGCAAGATGGCGTCTTTTATACTTCCGGTGACTTCACGCCTCAACGGCCAATCAACGTGCAGCGCTCGCTCGGGCCCATTCCACGTAGTAGAGTTCAGTGGTGCA
The DNA here is from genome assembly GCA_001188425.1 of Eucidaris tribuloides. Taxonomy (NCBI): domain Eukaryota; kingdom Metazoa; phylum Echinodermata; class Echinoidea; order Cidaroida; family Cidaridae; genus Eucidaris; species Eucidaris tribuloides. Next base: position 11,010 of record JZLH01S0073893.1, on the reverse strand, counting down.
AGCAGCTCCGAGTGTATCTAGCTCAGCCCGATTTTATTTCGTCCTTATTTCTCCGCGAGTTGTCAGCCAAAATCCGGATAACGCGCATACCGAGTGAGGGCGCTTCCAGTGATTCATCCGCGCCGAAATAAATCTTATTGTCGCGGATGCAATCACTGGGGTAAGCCGACCTCACTCGCTATCCGCGTTATCCGATTTTGGCTGCAACTTCAGAGAAAATAAGACGAAATAAAATCGCATAGAGCCTAGACTACTCGAGTGTAGCATTTGTCCGTAGGCCCTGGGCTGATCTTTCTTTGTCGAAGTATGGATAAACCGAGCGAAGCGAGGGATGCCCTACCCTAGTCACATTTGGTCTAAGATGACCGTAAACTCATCATCGTATCTCTTCCATTTCGTACATTCTCCCTAACGTGACTGTACGATTCGTCACGATTTCACGGCTCCTCACGGGAATCGCAGCTCTACGATTTTCTGTTATGTGTGAAATTTGATCGAAATTTTTAAAATCTAAGCCCTGTAGTGCCGTAGACTTATCGGTAGATGATATGTAAGATCGGACGCAGGGACATCGCAACCAAGGCGTGCGCTGATTGTACATTCATCGTACGATATCGAAAAAGCATCGGATCACAGTTGACTGCGTACTCGTACTATAACTTCATCCACGATTTACGTATCGCATTTGGGGGCATTGCAGATGGCGACGGCTACTGACGTATTAGCGGAGACGTCGTGTCAATTTCTGTACAGCCTTTTGAGATTCGGCCAGTGCTGAGCTGGTACGAAAGACATCGTACTGTTATCGTACAGAGATCGCGCCGATACCCTGTAGTCTCTTGCCTCTTTCCAGATCCGTTCGATTTCGTACAGGGATTGTATGATATCTTTAAGAGAAGTTTTATTCGTACGATATCCTGCAGGGGGTTCACAAAGAAATGGCAAGCATTGTTCATTTTAGTGTTCGAGGTACCCACTACAATAGCGCGATATCGTAAACAATTACTGCACATCTAGCGCAAAGCCTCGGTGGCGACTGTCTCTGCGTCGATCGTAGTAAATCACAATCTACGATAAGTTTATGGGCTACGGGCTTACGATTTATAAAAAATTGTCAAACCTTCACGCTAAACAAAATCGTAAGTCTACGATTCCCGTTGGGGAGCCTTGAAATCGTGCGAAAATCGTACAGTCAAAGCTCACCGTACCGGAGATCGTACGATATGGAAATACGATGAGTTTAAGGGCTCGTAAAGTTATCGTAAGGCACAAATGTGACAAGGCTATTTAGGGGAGGCAAAAAAATTGTTCGAAGGTTGTAACCTCATGGGGTCATCGTACGATCCTCGAACAGCTATCGCAGGGTTCCCTGAAATTGATCGTGCGATATCTGTGAAGAGGCTAAGGATATTGCAGGGCAACTGCAATGATATCGCACGATCTCTGTACGATAGATGTACGATATCTGTATAGTCTCTGCACCTGCTCGAAATCAAGGGTCCGTACAAGAAATCGCACGATGCTCGTATATAATGTGAACACAAACGACGTAGACCGTAGCCCATCTGCGATGCCCCAAATACCGTGCGATATTCGTAGCTAAAGTTATCGTACGGTGTCAGCAGTCAAATGTGACCGAGGCCTAACTCGTGAAGCGAGTTAGGCCTGGCGCGCTCGGCTGGGTTCACTTCGCTTGCCCAGAACAGCAATAGGGCCTTGTCAAAAAGCTACTTCCAGTGATGTACTGTATCAAAAACTTTCCACAATTTGAAGGCTGTAACGGTTGAATGATGTTTTTATTCAGATATTAATAGTTTGTTATGGATGTCCAATCTGGACTTGAATTAACCAAAATGAAGTCATCTCATTTGCAGCCATCTTTTTCTGACTTCTACTATTGCCGTTTTCCATTATGTTCTTTACTTCAATATGGATTTTGATCTGTATTTTTAATTTTTCATGATTATGGTTTAAAATTTAAACTTTTGACGGTATAAATCTACGGAGAACTATTTACATTATGCTTGTGGCCGGTTGTGGCCGTGAATGCTGATTAATATAAAAAAGTGATCTACGTAGTAATGCAGTTTTTGGTAGTGATGGTATGTAGGTTCACACCCCTAATATTATATAACTCTAGAAAATATTGAGAAAAGTTTGTTTGACAAGATTATATTTATTTGAATGGAGGCCTGCCAGTAATTAATAATTCGATGGAGACTGTTTAATGATGTTTTGCTGAAAGGACTATGGAAAATTTTCATTTTTAATTAAAGAGATAGAAGGCTTTCATACAAAACTATTAAATTGAGGGGGTCGGTGGAATATAGTGCTCACCCTCACTTTTGTGAAAATGACACATTTTCATGATCCTTATCCACCACTCTACGTTGTGTAAAAATATAATATTTGAATTCGACCAATAAGATGGTAAATAAAGATGGACACCTTTTCCCCCGAAAAAAGTATCAACTTATCGGCAGCAATATACTGCTAAGCCACAATTTTTCAAATGTTTTTAATATGTTTGTACTTTGTGGGTTAGCACTATATTCATCCTAACTTTCAGAGCGACAAGTCTTTTGGCAGTTTCTTCAATTTCGGTATGAAATACAGGTAGCCGGTAAAATAAAAAGATTTATCAGATTTGTACGAATTTACTTCAGTCATAATATATAATAAGTCTGCTTATTGCAAATTTTAAAGCGATTTTCACCTTATTTACCTGAGGGTTAGCACTATTTTCATCCTGAAAAGTAAAAAAAATATATATTTTTTGTTGTTTTGTAGAAATTTATGTTTAGAAGCATCCAAGAAATCCACCTAATTCGAAAAAGTAGCAGTTGTGTGAATAAAACTTCAATTTGATGAATGACAAATTTTCCTATGGGATCTTGCGTGTATTAATTTCAGGAGAAATAAAGTGCTAAGCTACTGCTAACTGAGTTTATGTCAAAAATGACACAAAATGTACAACTTTGTCTTAAACTTCTTTCTCCATATTCACAGAGGGTTATTTTTAATGTTTACTCTTTCATTTGACTAAATTTCAAGACACCTGACCAAAAACTGTGGTTTATGTATTTTTTTCAAACTTTAAAAAATCGATTATCTCAAAATGACACTTTTGTGGGTTAGCACTACATTCCACCGACCCCCTCAATTGTGCTCATGGATATTGCATTTAATCTGCGTTAAAGAAGCTGACATCACTGTGATTAAAAAAAAAATTATATGAGACCAATTATCTGAAAAAAATGCTCACCAACACGTTATAGTGCAGAGATAAAAACATTGATATACATATCTCTCAAAATGATGATCCCAATCTCTCTAAACAATCCCCGAGTTCAAAGTATGTAAACCTGATATTTTTAACACTCTTTCCCATGGATCTGTATTTTGCTGTGTGCAACCTATACTGCTACAATTTTCTCCTGTTCCTCGGTTTAATCACAGACGTACTACGTCTGTGGGTTTAATAAAGTATGGCGCCACCTAACGGTGTGAAAAACACATTCCAAATACATGTAAGCTGTTGGCAAAAGTGAGTCAAAAAAACGTATCGAATGCAAACAAAGTACTCCTTTTCTATTTTTTTTTAGGGATGGTGCATTTGATTGCAATACAGAACTAATGGGTTTACATACAAACAAAAATATTGACACATATGAGAACATTACAAGCTGCTCCGGGTGACCTCTGGCTGTCGCTGCATTCAACTATGAACACAACAAAAACAACAAACAAAATACACTCCCAAAGAGGAGGGGGAGGAGGGTAATGATAACGTATTTTAACGTGGCTATTTTAAGGATTTTGAAGGCTAGTTTGGTTGGCGTTTTAGTGGTTATGACGGAACGTCACACACTTACATTTTTTTTGCTTCTTTTGGTGGTTGAGGGGGACGTGGTTGTGATGAGGATAAATTTGCGAATAAAGTTAAAAATATATTGAGCTCGGATAAAATAATGAATATCATTAATGGACTCAAACGTAATTGTTTTGGGATACAGTTTGAGAGGGTAAGTGTACCAAATTGTTATTGAGGCCTGACAATACAATTTTGGAATTGTAGATCGCGCGAAATTAAGTTATACTTGTTGAAAAAGCGAATCCTTATTAGGATGAAAACCTTTGGTCACACTTGCTTACATATACGTATAGGCATAAATACCGAGTGACACGTCACCCCTCCCCCGGACTGTGTCTGTAATTGGTTGGGTATTTTTGTTACAATTCGCCGCATAAAAATGTATTTGTCACATTGTTGATGTTTCTATTTTAATTGGGTAACTTTTTGTAGCAATTCATACTTCATATTAACTACCATAATTCGTATATGTTACATTGATTGAAGTTCTTTTTCCTTGGGTAATATTGCTCAAACACTGCTCCAAAGGGCAGAGGGCCTCGTGCGTGAAAAGCAGCTCTTCATTTAAATGTATTATTTCCACGTCATAGTTTCTTACGGGAGAATGGCTTTCATATACGTATTTTTCCACTTCGATATAATTATTAATATATGTCTGAAATATTGGTAAGTACTGACATGCATGACGATATATGGTGTAATGTTGTCAGTTGCAGCTTATATCCATTTTATGGCTACTTATTAATAAACTGCTCATGTTGAAATAAGCGGTCACTGTCCCCCGGGGGGAGGGGGTACTCAGATTTGGTTCCGACGGGGGTGTGCGGCTGAAGACGAAAAACCCGACGCTTTTTTAAGGATCATTTTAGCGTTTAGCAATGAAATAGGGGAAAATATCTAGTGTAAATTCGTAAATTTCAATCTATTGACACATGTTTTAATGGTATGGTTTTCTCCTTTGCGAAAACTCACCTATTACGAGCGGACACACTCCGTTACCTTACTAGCAAGTACTCCCCCCCCATAGTCGCATGTCATTACAATCTAAAACAACTATGCAGTTAAATAGGAATCCGTGTTTTATCTTGCGACTTCTCTTAAAATAAGATTCTATCAAGAATGATCAGAAATACCACTGTAAAATATTCAACACTTTTCGTAACACTTTCGTGAAACACTAGAACACACTTATAGAGTTTTTAGGTGTTGAAAACCATAAAACGCGTCAAACAAACATTTTTTGTGAAGATCTAAAGCCACTTAAGTGATCACGATCGATTTGATATAATTAAAGGTTGATTACAGTCAGAATTTCTAACTAAACGTGTGTATGAATTCCAATAAACATGTTTCAAGTGTAATAAAGTGTTACAGAAACTTTTATTATAGTGTTAGTATTTTTACAGTGTAGATCAGAATCCGTATTTAAAAATTTTTCAGAGTGATCGTACCTAAAGATGCCAGTGCGTAAATCCGATCCGACGCGTTTGGCAGAGATAGTGTCAGCGCGCAGTGATTACTTGCACGAGCGAGCACGCCCACAGTAGCACACACGTATCCACACAACACACAACACACACACAGCACACCACACACACACACATCACACAACACACATTCACGTCGCACACAGCACAAGCACACACACACTCACAATCCCACACACACACACGCACACCACACACACAGCGCACACGACACACACACACGACACACACACAACACACACCACCACATCACTACACAAACAAATGAACATATTAATCATTATTATTCCAACAGGAATACAATTTATGAGGTTTCTGACCATTAACCATGGAGTATAATTAATCTACTAGCTATCTGATATCACAGACTCCGCCTGGGAAGAGCCTGCGCAAAAATAGTAACGTGAAGTTATTTCACTGGATATTACGTCTGCACAGGCAGACAATCTCACAAGAAAAAGCAAACAAACAAGAAAAATTACGAAGAAGAAGAAAGAAGAAGAAAGCAAGACGAAAGTAAGAAGAAGAAGATAGAAAGAAGATAAGAAGAAGGAGAAGAAGAAGTAAAGAAAGAAGAAAAGAAAAGAAGAAGAAGAAGAAGAAAGAAGAAGAAAAGAAGAAGAAAAGGCAAGGAGAGAAAGAAACAGAATAAAAAGAAAAAAGAAATCGAACGTGATAAAAATAAAGTAGAAGTCTCTTCTAAAAGTTACATCGTATAACCTTGCAACTGCGCGCAATATTGGTAATATTTTTTATTTTTATTTTTTTTAGAAAAGCACAAATAGCTAGGATTTAGAACAGAAAATTTGATGATGAACGTATAGTTTCCACAGTCACTGCAAGATCAGAAACTCTATATAATTTAGACAGTTGTTTGTAACACTGAATAATAATCAACAAACAAGTCATGCTTGAGGTCAAGAAAATATCATTCCATTGCAGCTCTCTTTACTCAATTTGCTACTGCTGTCTATTTGAGAAGATCCTTAATTAAGAAACAAGAATAATCTGACAAAACGGTACTTCTTGCAGCAGTTTTGAAGCGTTTATTTTCATAATCGTTACTGTTACTACTAATTCTTACCTCAAGGTAAAGTTAAACAAAACAACACACAAACACATAAGTTCCACATTGAAATCAGTCACAAAGATAAACATGCTC
>JZLH01S0073886.1:14494-31368 GCA_001188425.1 Eucidaris tribuloides | reverse complement strand
GAGTACGNACCCCCAAAATCTGAAACGTCCACTTTGCAAAAAAATTACGATTTTAATCATTATAGGTTTTTAATATTGTTGACTGTTCATTTCACGAAACTATAGTCAAAATATGCTAAAACCGCTAGAACTCGTCAACTTCAGGGGGCTCCGCCCCCCTGACCCCCGATAAATATCATCACTGTTCTGAAAATAACCTGCCATCACCAATTCATAATGAAAAAAATTATACCACAGGAGGGGCAAAAAAGAAGACTAAAAGTGGAGTGCTTTTCAATTATTGTCGATTGTCCATTTCACAAAACAATAGTGTTATCAGAGAGGTAAATTAAGCTCATAAACTGCTATAACTCGTCAGCTTCAGGGGGCTCCGCCCCCTGACCCCCGCCCGGAACCCTACAAGGGATTGTAAAGTGGGCCCCATCGACCCTACCTGTTAGGATGATTAATCCCGTTTTCTTGATAATTATACCCACCCCATGGAAAATTTCTGGATAACGGTGTAAATAAACACTTATAATTCCGTTTTGTTCTCACATTATAGCATAAGTTATTTCTAATTACTTTGAAAGAATACACCACAAAAACACGTTTTTCTTCTTGGATTTTCAAAGTTTTTTTGAACTAAATATGGAAATGGCGTTTTTATTACAAAATGGCAGAAAAGTGTTTACTTAAACAAAAAAAATGGCAAAAAGCACTATACCACTATACCGTATACTTGGCGTACGCAGCATTTTAAATCCACCATCTGAAAATACCGTTTCGAGCGAGCGACTGGGTGCCCCCAATGAGTGGACACACGGTACGCCACTGCATTGAAGTTAGAACATATATTTTTTTTTTCATGTAACTACTATACCCATATCAGCTGTATAGCAAGTCTGACCGGGGATATACAGGGTGGCCCAGAAAGAATGCTACGAGTATGATCGCTAATTTCTTCAACATTATCGGCAAAATGTCATTAATTTAATATTCATTGCGTTAAAACAATTCTTTTTCCAATAAAATGATACCAAGATCATTGTTTTGAGTAAGCGGCGTTCCCCCCCCCCCTTTTGCATTCGAGGCCATTTTTCGGAGCAAGCTGCAATTTCCAAATTTCCAATTTTTCAAACGGCGCGCGGTCATCGGGAAGCGCCAGATATTCTGGCCCCCATCCAGCTAACACATACCGACCTGCATACGCGGGACAAACGCATAAAAACGCCTAATAAGACTATATGCCATAAGCAGCTTCATAAGGACAAGACGAAATGCGAGCTATGTCTTCATTCGTCAGTCGCGCTTTGTCCGATATGGTTAGCTGGCGCCAGAATATCTGGCGTCCGATGACCGCCGCCGTTTGAAAAATTGGCAATGTCGGGGGGAAATTGCATTGCCTCCGAAAATAGATGCCACTAGAATCAAAACGCCTTAGCTCAAAATCAGATGCATCTATGGTATCATTTTATTGAAAAGAATTTTCTACTACGGAACGAAATAAAAAATAATGACACTTTTGGCGCCGATAATGTTGATTAGAAATAGGCGATCATCACTCGTAGCATTCATTTCCTGCGCCACGCCCTGTATATGGCAACAGAATCAGACAATGAAATATTCAAAGGCCCAGTTGCATAATGACTCTTATCGCACTTTTTCTTCGTTAGATCAAGAAGCGTTTGCAGTTAGTAGTGTGTGTGTGGGGGGGGGCGTTCGTGTTTTCGCCATATTTTTATTCATAAATTTTCCCCTATGCCATTGCAAGCGACATTTACTCGACGGAGAAAATATCTTAAGAAAATAAGCTCTAGAGAGGTCTGGAATAGGTTTGTTTAAAGTCACACAACTTTGTGCTATTTCAAAAATATGTAAACCAACGCCTTTACCTTTTATCTTTCTGCTATTATTTTGAAGTGAATTCATCGTGCCAATGGAACCGGCCAAGAGCACAGCCGGCGCCACTAAAGTGGAGAAAGGGTCTATTGAGCAAAGTGTTTGTTCTCCATCTGCCAGCCAGTCCTCTAGCAAGCCTGAGAATGTTGTCACCTCCACGGGTATCTTGTGTGCCGTCTGCGGGGATCGGGCCACTGGCAAATATTTCGGAGCTCACATTTGTGAAGCTTGTAAGGTAATACTGGCAATCTATTTTTATGCAATTGTATGTGTGTTTCTTTTTCGTAAATATGTTTAATTAATCTGTTGTCTTTCTGCACCAACATTAATTTAAACTTATATAAGGGTCTATCACAGCATTAAGTATTAACTTATTGTGGCAATCCTTGTAACCATTCCCTTTAACAAAAGTATCACATTATTCACAAAACTTACAATGTAAATAATCCAATACTATTTATTGTACATAGCAAAGTAATTAATCTATATATCATATCACCTGTAAATGGTTGAAAAATTGAATATCGTCATTTTTGTATATCTTGAAAATGTGATTTATGTTGCTATGTATATATTGTGAAAAGGTTGCAAAAACAATAAAGTGAAATTGAAATTGTTTTACTTCAGAAGAGAAGTAACACTCTCCCGTCCAGTCCAAAGTGTGGACTATTACTATTGCGTTCCGATCTTTATTAGCCTCTTGGGTTTCGAGATACATGCTTTTATTTGCTGAAACAAGACAGTCATATCAAAATATGCTCAAGAATAAACTAAGACGTGTTGACAGATAGTATTGATCAACTATCAGTGCGTAGTGTAATTCCATTTAAATGCTGGTTAATATATACTTACAAAATGCAATATATCATTTTATGTTTGGAATTCTGTAGGTTTAATGACATCATATTGACTGTTTAACATAATTGTTTGCTTCCTTATTATATCGACAGAGCTTTTACATTCGTAGCACTAAGAAAGGTGATCCAACTTTCAGGTGTATCAAAGACCAGAATTGTGCAGTCACTCCCAACACCAGATTACGCTGTCAATATTGCAGATACGAGAAATGCATGAAAGCTGGTATGGGTCGTAAAGGTAAGTGATACTATATAGTTATATAATACTCTTATCTGTAGTCGATTTGTTTATCGGATTTATAATTAATTAAAGCAGTTAATAATATAAACCTCATACATGTTTCCTCGTTGTATTGACGAACTTATTCTCGTTCCTGCATGGTTCATACCATTTTTTTATGCCGATGCGATCTTCACATTGGACGCTCAACCGCTCATTGAAACTGCTATAGAAGAAATGTATCACTTTGAAAGTTGGTATCTATGTTTATAGATTTAATACGCTATAAAGATAGATTAGTTTTATTTCAACAGTTAAAGCAACATGAATTATAAGATAACAATATAAAGCACGGTATATAAACATGGACAAGAATTATGATATCGAACATAAGAACATACTGGGCCGATATAAATAACAATATGCAGTACAATACAATCAGACATAATGGATAAAAATAAATTTAAGAGGGGACCCAGGTCGATGCCCATTACAGCAATGCAGAGTTTTACACATACATACATACATACATACGATAGACATTTACAAGGTTACCAAAACACGGTCATTAAAAGTCATTCAGAATTGTTATATTGGATACGATATTACTGGATGTAAAAATCGGCCAGACGATATTGCGATATTTGAGATGTTTTTTTTTTAATATAACAACGGGAATGATAATAATGAAAATAATCATCAGCTTATAATTATTTTTGTGTACACATTGAAGTCAAACAGCAACTCCAAGAATTGACTGATGACCAAATAGCGTGTAAAGTGTGCGGTGATCTTTCGTCTGGGATCCATTTTGGCGTCCATACCTGCGAAGGATGTAAGGTGAGTCTTCATAATTTGCATCTCTATAGTTACAGTCTGCTCATCCCACACAAACAATCAGTTTAAGGAAAACTGTCGGAGAATATATATATATTTTTTTTTGGGGGGGGGGAACGAAGAGATAAAAAATTATGTAATTTTGTCTACGATGTATTATTTGAATTTTTCTTATGTTCCAAACGTATGTCTACATCACTGTGTGAGTAACTAGAGTTTCGTTCGTTAACTCATTAGAAACAGGTGGGATTTCCAGTCTCTTTTAAACGTCAATGGTTTTTATTTCCTTAAGAGTGGAATTCCACTCTCAAAGAATGCAAATCATACTCAAAAGGCGCTATTCCACTTTACATTAGAGAGCATGAATTTCCACTGTAAAGAAATTGATCCCTAATGACTCCCACTTCAATAAAGAAGAGAAATCGATCAACTCAAATTTGGAGTTGAATGGTGTCTAAATTTATTCTTTCGATAATAATTTCAACTACTCTGAAAGTGTGATATCACTCTTTCGGCAGGCAAAAGTATCCACCTCCAGAATTTTTTTTTTGGATATTGTGCTCTAGAGTAACGATTGGGCATGCATGCTACCTTCAATCGCGCCAGGAAATTTAATAATTGATTGATGTGTATTTATAGTGAGAGCAATGAAAATGCAGAAATTAACGGGATGTCTCAGTACATCTGCGTCTATTGAAACACAGCCTTCGGTAACAAATAATGCTTTCTTCAGTGTATTTAACTGAAAGGAGAGCAAAACGTAACAGAAAAGGTACATCGAATATTGAAATCGCACAACTTGAAATACTACGACATTTCGATTGAGTCTTTTTTTTTATTGATTGTATCTTTTCATCTTCCTCATTATTATTATTTTTTTTAGAATGGCCTCAATGTGTTCAACTAAATTTTATTAAAATTGTTTCACTCAACCATCATTGCTCATGTAAAGTAAAAAGTCTCACTTTTAAAATAAAAAGTCTAATTTTTGCCTTTCAGGGTTTCTTTCGACGAAGTTTGAAGGATAAGGGGACGTACACGTGTTATAGAAAGGAAAATTGCACCATTACGCCTCTGACGCGTAATCAATGTCGCTACTGTCGTTTGAAGAAATGTACGGACGTAGGAATGTCACGGTCAGGTAAGTTTGTTTTTATATCAGTTATAAATCCTTCTATGGCCCTTTGTGAAAGGCATTACATATTAAATAATACTGTTGTTTATGCCGTTTAACCCCAGTTTTAATCCGTCCTACTTGTGTTTAGTGAATTTAATAGTGCCGTCTATTTCATTTTAGGAAAACCTCATCAGGAATCACTCGGTTTGCGAAAGTAGTGTGTATGCCTTACAATATGAGAATAAATTCACTGGAAATTATAATTTTGATCATTTTAGTGAAAGGGTATAGGCCCTAATTCAGTTTATTTTTTCTACTACGATCTGATATGAACATGTCTGTGATGTCCCCACTATTTGGAAACTTGGCAGGATTAAGTGTTGATGGCAAATTTCAGTTACCAGCTAATTTGAGCCTTACATTTGAAATTCGATACTTTCGTATTAATAAGCTTGCTGTTTGACAACGGATATCTTTTTGTATATTATTTGATATTTTATTGGGCAATTACCTGCATATTGCACATTCAAGACGAAGCAAACACTTTCTAAAATCGCATGGTCACCAGATATTTATATTTTAACACCACGAGGTCTGAAAAAAATGAGGTATGTATAAGAAGAAAGAAACTCATAAGAATAATTACCTAGTGGTTGTGAAGTATTTCGGATGTGTTTGCCATCACGCCTATACCTTAATTTCATAAATAACGATAACAACAGACAAATATATTTTGTGAATTTGTTAATTGAATTAAAGGTATAAAGCTTGGGAGGCATCACAAGTATGATATTCATCTCTTGGAAGATAAGACAGCATCAAGTGATGACCCAGACTTTTCCCGCCCAGCTGACACCATCACGGAGACAAAACCTAATGCAGCATCAACAGGTGTAAATAAGAGTCCATCAGGAAAGCCACAAACTATTCAACAAAGTTGTCCATGCCACACCGCTCCAAAATCACAGTCTTCTGTTTCACAGTCGTCGGAACAGGTCCCATCTGTTTCTCAGGACGAATTTCATAATATTTCTGGAAATAAATTTCCGAGTGTCGTGGACTGTAGCCTAAACAAGAACTCATCATCACTGTCACAATCAGGGAGTGATCTATCAACAAGTGTGAGCAGCGGTTACTCTTCGATGAAATCGACTGTCGTTGACATTTGCAGCAGCAGTAATGTCTACTCACCTCTTTCAATTAATCCAAAGAGCTCGTCGGACAACTGTGCCACAATCTTTATAAACGAAGGTTGTTCTCTTGTCCCCGTACAAGTGAATGTGGTATCCCCACAACCAAAAAACACCAAATACAAACAACTCCTATTGAACAAATACATTGATCAAATATTGTAAATAATCTAGGCATTATGTCTGTTGTTCTGTTGTTTTTTACATGTAGTATTTTCTTTGTCCTTTATGTTTGTATAACTTGCAATATCTAATGTTTTTCCCGGGGTAGCGCTCATAAAAGGAGTCTCCTCCTTTCTGCTCACCCCTTACACTCTCATTATGTTTTATACCATGTGTTTTGTGATTTGTATTTTTATATTCATTCCACTTTATGTAATATTTGTATAAATTTTGTATTGAGTTTTTATGAAGAGTGTTAAATAAAATTTGAATTTGAATTTGAATATATATATATATATATATATATATTTTTTTTTTAACGAAGAGATCGGAACTTATGTAATTGTGTCTACGATGTACTATCTAAATTTATCTTATTTCCAAATGTTATGTCTACATCACTGTGTGAGTAACTCGAGTTTCGTTAACTCATTAGAAAAAAAAGTGGGATTTTAAGTCTCTTTTAGACGTCAATGGTTTTGAGTCCCTAAAGATTGGAATTCCACTCTAAAAAAAAAGTGCAAATCATACTCAAAAGACGCTATTCCACTGTAAATTAGAATGCATGGATTTCATGTTGATCCCTAATATGACTCCCACTTCAATAAAGAAGACAAATCAATCATAGATTCATTCTTTTGATAGTAATCTCAACTACTCTGAAAGTGTAATATTACTCTTACGGCAGGCAAAAGTGTCCATTTGCCCGAAAAAGTGTGGATATTGTGCTCTAGAGTATTTACGCCATAGCTTGTTGCTCCTGTTTATAGTGAGAGCAATGAAAAACTAACGGGATGTCTCAGTACACTTGCGTTTATTAAAACATAGTTTTCAGTAATAGATAATGTTTTCTTTAGTGTATTCAACTGGAAAGATAGCAAAACGTAACAGAAAAGGCAAATTGAAATCAAATATTGATCACACAAATTGAAAAAGACGTACTGCCAAATCTCAATTGAGCCTTCTTTTTCATTGATATCAATGTTTATGTATATTTTCATCTTCCTTACTGTTTAGTAGCTGTAGAATGGCGTTCAACTAACTTTTATTAAAATTGTCTACTATCATTGCTCATGAAACTTCTGTAAAATAAAAAGTCTCACTGTTGCCTTCCAGGGTTTCTTTCGACGAAGTTTGAAGGATAAGGGAACGTACACGTGTTATAGAAAGGAAAATTGCACCATTACGCCTCTAACGCGTAATCAATGTCGCTACTGTCGTTTGAAGAAATGTACGGACGTAGGAATGTCACGGTCAGGTAAGTTTATTTTTATATCAGTTATAAATCCTTTTATGGCCCTTTGTGAAAGGCATTACATATCAAATAATACTCTCGCTTATGCCGTTTAACCTCCGGTTTAACCCGCCCTACTTGGGTTACACTTTAAAGGTGAAAAATTCACGCTTTGAAGGGTAAATTATAAAAAGAGTTTAGTGAATTTGATTTGAATAGTGCCGTCTACTTTATTTTGGGGAGACCTCATCAGGAATCAATCGGTTTTTAAATTCACTGGAAACAATAATTATGATCATTTCATTGAAAGGATATAATTCAGTATTATTTTTTTGCTACGATCTGATATGAACATGACTGTGATGTCCCCACTATTGGAAACTTGGCAGGATTAAGTGTTAATGGCATATTTCAGTTACCAGTTGATTTGAGCTTGCATTTGAAATCCCTTACTGTAGTATTAATAATCTTATTGTTTAACAACGGATATATGTTTTTCGGATATTATCTGATATTTTATTGAGTAATTACCTGCATATTGCACATTCAATACGATTGCAAACACTTTCTAAAATCGCATGGCCACCAGATATTTATATTCGAACACCAAGAGGTCTGAAAAAAATGAGGTATATAAAAAAGAAATAAACTCATATGAATAATTAAAGGAAAATGACATGATTGGGGGTAGTCCTCAACTTGGGCTGAAACTACTCTAGAATCAAGTAAATTATGCAAGGATTCTCCTGTGAAAATCTTGTAGTCAAACGTTGACTCATTCTAAAATAAACAATGTCAATATCACTAGCACGGAAACCTGCTGTGTGGCTCTCCATGGGGCTTATTTTTATCGTCCCCGGATAAAATTAAGACAATCCTATGTTTATGCTTGATTCTCCTTAAGTAAACAAATTACAGACAAATCCTCCCAGGTGGGAGATCCACTCCTGCTAGTGTATAGTTGGTATATATATCAAATCATTTGGTTCTTGAGGCATTTTCAAGTGTCCCCAATCATGTCACTAACCTTTAACTAGTGGTTGTGAAGTATTTCGGATGTGTTTGCCATCACGTCTATACCTTAATTTCATAAGTAATAATAACAGCAGACAAATATATTTTGTGAATTTGTTCATTGAATTAAAGGTATAAAGCTTGGGAGGCATCACAAGTATGATATTCATCTCTTGGAAGATAACACAGCATCAAGTGATGACCCAGACCTTTCCCGTCAAGCTGACACCATCACAGAGACAAAACCTAATGCAGCATCAAGAGGTGTAAATAAGAGTCCATCAGGAAAGCCACAAACTATTCAACAAAGTTGTCCATGCCACACCGCTCCAAAATCACAGTCTTCTGTTTCACACTCGTTGGAACAGGTTCAATCTGTTTCTCAGGACGAATTTCGTAATATATGTGGAAATAAATTTCCGAGTGTCGTGGACTGTAGCCTAAACAAGAACTCATCATCACTGTCACAATCAGGGAGTGATCTATCAACAAGTGTGAGCAGCGGCTACTCTTCGATGAAATCGACTGTCGTTGACATTTGCAGCAGCAGTAATGTCTACTCACCTCTTTCAATTAATCCAAAGAGCTCGTCGGACAACTGTGCCACAATCTTTATAAACGAAGGTTGTTCTCTTGTCCCCGTACAAGTGAATGTGGTATCCCCACAACCAAAAACCGGCACAGCCTACTCTGAACAGAATGCGCCCAGGACATCATTTACTCCACTTAATTTCTCTACACAGTCAGTGTCCAGTTCATTAAAAAGTATCTGCTCAACTTCTGAAGCCCACCAGTTAAAAGGCAAAGAGTGCATTTTCCAAGAACTGAAAGAACAGTGTGATGGTTCGGATGTTATTCATGATTCTCCGACTTGTAATACCCATACCAATAATACATACTTAATCTCAGGGGACAATGCAGTAGCAATAAAACGAGAATCCTCAGAACTAACGGAGCAGAGGCAGGCGGAAATAAGTTCAGAGAGAAACACACCAGCAGACACAAGTTTCCATGACAACTATAACATAACGGAAGATGATGGAAGTTTAGCCTTTTTGGATGATGATGGGGTACTAGATGTAATGGATGCCCAAGTCTATCAGGCTGTACTTTTGGACTTATCCTTGTCCTTGTCAACAGCTCTACCACATGACATCGATCTATCAGACGTGGAAATGGTCGGAGGGAAATCTGACCTAACCAAATTGGATAGCTTGTTAGAGCTCCCTGATTCGAAACAGACGGATACAGGGCAACGCCTACCCTCTTCTTTGAAGGGTGTATCGAATGTTAAGTCAGAAGTAGCCTCTCAGTCCCCAATCGCATCATATGCAGAGGCTTGGTCATCAACCAAGCTGCAGCCATTACAGCCCAGTGCCGAACAATCAGATGTTCCTCAACTAGATTCTTGGAATTCTTCAGCCGTAGACACCGTAACGCAGAAGGCTCGGGAATCAATAGATATATCGGACAAGGCAGTACAAACTCTCAAGCGACTTACCCAACACTCACAGGAGAGTGTTGCTCCATCCTCCGGCATAAAGCGTTCAATAGATGAGGCAATTCCTCATCCCGAAGGACGGTCTGATGTCAGCAATAAGATACGTCCTTTATCCAAGTCCGATTTCAGTTCACGACGGAATGCATGTTGCATCGCTGACCCCGCACATCCGATATCTTGCGAAAGTAGAATGACAGGCAAAATATCTGATGATCTAATACGTAGGGTAGTGACTACTTGCGAAGAGCTTTTGCAGCGGGTACAATCAAACCAGCTCTCTGATAAAATCCTGTCTGACAAAAGTGAAGCCGCTTTGCTGGAGCAAGATTCCTGTATGGAGATTGCCAAGCAGAATAATATCATCCTTACGGTAAATCGTAGTATGGCTGAAATGACGTCTGCCGTGCGAAAGTTGAAAAGGAGTAAAGATCTGTACGAGGCTGCTAAATATGTAAGTTTGTTATCAGTATGCCTAATATCAATTGAGTATCTGAATATAAGAACGACCCAAGTCCATTTTGGACATTGGACTTTATTGTCCCATATGAAATCAAAGATGACAACTCAAGTTAACCAGATTTCATGTCAAAGATGACAACTCAAGTTAACCAGATTTCATGTATATAATTTTTAGATATCTAGTAATAATACACTAATGCATTTCTTAACTAGAACATTCATCTTTGGTTTCATATGGGACAATAAAGACGGATTTCCAAAATGGACTTGGGTCGTTTTTATATTCATATACTCAATTGTATTGTTTCTGCTATTGAGTTTTCGTTCACTTCGCTTAGTTTCTCTGTCCAAAAAAATGATAGAAGTGAATTTAATATGGTCAAGGTGAATTATTTTTTTGAATTATTTTGTCTTTTTTAATGCTGGATTTATAAAACGTACAACTGCTGAAAACCTAATTAGTTGATATTCAACTATTCATGCACCCTCTCATTAAGTCATTTTGTGAGCATTTTTCTTTAAAGAAGCCAATGCAAATGAAGCAAAGGGAGAAATGGTGGATGTTGTTCCTATGATGGTTTCTAGCAAAAAAAGTGCTGTGGAAGTAGTTTATATTCTGTCAGAAAGCACCGGGTTTCGTAAAAAAATAACTTGTTGAAATGTGTAAGAAGCTTCCCAGTTGTCCGAACTAATTACATTACACAAGAGTTAATTGTGCTTTGACTTTTATAAGCACGTTTTCTTTGAGGGAAAAGGCCTTGTCCTTTCATGGAATATACAAACCTTTTCTGTTAAACATGAGCAGTTATATACCTTTCGCTAAGAATTCATTGTTCATTTTTGCAGCTCGCAGATCACCCTGAATGCAACTCCGGAGCGCAGTGGGACAAATTCCATGAAAAGGGGAGTGCCGTTGTAGTGTCCGTTGTGCAGTTTGTGAAGAAGATACCAGGTAAAAAGCAGCAGATCACATCCGTACCTCACCTCTCTTGTCAGGCAGGATTAATGATTATACGTGTCCCCACACCCTTGAAAGAGTTTTGATACATATGCCTATTTTTGAGACACAAGTGCTTTGATTGGTGTTACCGCAGACTCAAAGAAGAACTTAACTTCTTTGCCGGCTCTGGGGAATGGGGAGTCTTAGTTTTCGTGCCCAAATTCACCGTCAATATCGGTACATAGATCAAAGTATGTTTTCAGGAGGAATATATATTCTTGAAAACGGTATTAATGGTGAAATTCCGAAGAGGGATTACTGAAAACAAATGCAAGACATTGATTTCATAGTATATATCTTCAAGAATGCCATCTTTTATTTCATAGGCGTACGTATAGGGTGTGGTGTTTTAGGTGTCAAACAATCCCTTTTGCTAAAGGAAGGTGTTTGAAATTGTTGAGCGACTTTTCGGCGGCTGAGCTGATCGGAAAAACTTAATTTGAAATTAAAAAAGTTTTTGTCACTACCCCCCCCCTCCCCCTTCCGCTAAGCGACTTTTCGGCGGCTGGGCTGATCGGGAAAATTTTTGCACCTACGATTTGATGAACACGCCCCTTTGCAAAATCCTGCGTACTCCTATGTTTCATTTTATAAGTAGTCTGATTGAATGTTGACAGATAGCTTGGCAATTTTCATTAAGTGAAACAACGGACGGTTTGTGCCGTAATTTTTTTGTTCATTTTTTAAAGTTTCTTTTTAATCGATCTTGTAAATTTGGGAAAAAAACGTTGTACCTTGTCCTTTCTTTTTCATTTTCGCGAAGGTTTTGACACCATCTCTTTGCCTGATCGTGTCCTGTTAATCAAACATAGCATCACGGCCATTTTCCTCACGTTAAAGTCGTGGGCGGTCAGTCAAAACCACACGTGGACTTGGATGGACATCACGTATCATACGAACAAGACCCTTCGTCGGATCACGGATAACGTCACGGGCATCGCGGTCAAATTCATCCACACATTCTCCGAGTATCTGTTTGATAGCATTGAAGTGACGTTGCTGATAATGCTGGTCATTTTCAACCCAGGTAATCTGTTCTCGACTTCTCGTGTTCAATTTTCAACCAAGGCAGAATTCAATGTCGCCCACTTTAACTCGAAGTATGAAGGGGCATATTTTGTTTCTTCACAGCAAGCAAAATAAATAGTTTTGGTTGTGTAAAAATTAAGTTGTTTCATTTCCTGCAACTTGTACACCGTGACATTCCATTATTTCATTAAAAGGGAAAATACAAATAGGGAAAATGATAAAGACAAAGACAAAGATGGGGAAGATTCGGGAGATAAGAGGGGAAAATAACAATGCCCAGTCCATGCTGGTAACGATGCAATGATGTATTTTTAAAATGTATTCAATGCTACGAGCTGTGATCGTACTACACCTGTACATTATGATACCGATTTTCTTGAAATTATGCAAATAACATTATTGATAAAAATTAATGAAATTGCGCTACAGCTATTACGCTTGTTTGTAAAACAATCGAGAACTTCATGTAACTATAAGGGGCCATATGTTGATTAATAAATCAATTAAATCATTTATTTGTAGTTATTCTTCACCATTTTCCCACATTGTTTGCAGATTTGGCACTGGAAGACGTTAAACCGGTCTTGAAGCTTCACAAAAACTTTCGGGATATGCTCAGACACTACTGTCAAGGTTTGTTAATATAACTTTCATTCTTGTCGTCGGATGAAACATTTAAACTGATAAAAGATATTTAGAATATACCATTTAAATTGAATTTACCACACCAACTCCAATATGATCGTTTTACCCAGTGGTCTGTGCATTTATAGGTTTACTGTAGGTTGTTATTTTCAGCTTGGTGCTTCTGTTAAGTCTGTTGTGTTGTTATCTGGCCCATCCGAGTGGTTGAGACTTTAAAACATTTTCGCTGCCTCAGTCAAAATTTATCTGTGATCTTTGGTCATGTCACTAATTTCTTCATTGTTAGGACCAAAATGTTGCATATCAACAAACACTTTACGTCTGCCGACACCCTTTCCACGCAGCTAAAGGAAGCCCCGTATAGGAAATAATGTTAAAAGCATCAACTTTGAAAACTCATTAAAAATCAGAAATTGATCAGGGAAGATTGACATCAAAATTCTGTGATAGAACAATTATTCCTCAATTGAATTATCTCCGAAAGATAGAGTGTTGACCAGCGTTTTCTCGAGGGAATTCCTCTTAATAGATTCCTGCTAGGCATTCTCAACGGATTTACGCCTCTGTGCTTGCATTAGCGATATTCATGGGGCACGTATATAGATCTATACACAATCCATTCATTTCTTTCATTTGTAAGAGCAATGAAGATCCAGTAAATCCCATATCAAGAAAATATCATTTAATACTTCTTGGATAGCTCATCCCTTTAGATTAACATATTTTCTTATTCTTTGGGTAAGGCCGAATGCAAGCAATTCTGGATTTATCCTCTAATTAGGCGTGGCCAATCTGAATGGTATTGGAAATAGCACATAGTAATATCATGATGAGTTGATGATAATGATAGTATATGGTGATGATGATGACGACGGTGATATGATGAGAATAATGATAATGATAATAATGATACGTGAATACTAATTACTATTATCAATGATAATATTAATAATTACTAATAACAAAAACAAATAACCAAGAAGAGGAAGAAGAAGAAGAAGAAAGAAGAAGAAGAAGAAGAAGAAGCAAGAAGGAGGAGAAAAAAGAAGAGGAGAAGAATAATAATGAAGAAGGAGAAGAAGATGAAGAAGAACAAGGCGACGAAGAGGAAGAAGATGATGACGACACAAATATATTCTTATTAGTTACGACAAATGAGAGTACAGTTACGGAGTGCAGTTCTTATATTTTGAATATTCATGTTTCTTTGTTCAGAAACGCAAGGACATTTGGATCACTACCACATTTTGCTCCAATTTGTGCCCATTCTCTTCAAAATGGATATTGCATACAAACAGAGCTGTCGGAAGTTGATGAAGGAGATGCCCAACGTTGCGATGCCTGCCTTGTTCGCCGAGATTAATCTGACCTGAAAGCTGCAGCCATAATGATGTTACCTTCCGATGTCTTCGTATCAACATGATCAAGAAGATAGAGCATTGGAGGGGCACAATGCTTATATAGCGCATATTACTGCCACATGCGTCTCTATGCGCTTTTTGAATGAAAAAGAAAAGAAAATGTTAAGAAAGATGCTGGGAACTGTAATGATAACTCAGTCAAAGTACTTTTTGAATAAATATGTTTTCAAGGTGGATTTAAACTTGGGTGTCGTAGTGGAGTTCTTCAAATAAGATGGGATGATACTCCAGAGTGAAGGGGCAGCATGAGCGAAAGATCGCTCCCCATAAAACTAAGTCTGAATACTCGGACAATGCAAAAGATCTTTTTCAGTAGATCTTAGATTGCGAGAAGGTACATACCGAGTTAAACATTCACTGAGATATTTACATTGAAAGGTCAAAAGCAGTACCTTGAACATTAAATATGACTGGATTGGGAGCCAATGTAGTTGCTTCCATACTGCATGGTGTGATATGAGATTGTTGTTGCGCTGCTCCTCCAATGCTTTGTTTTCGTGACACGGGCCGACGCCCCTGCTGCGTATGATACAAATTTCAATTCTTAAAGTCCACTTAACTAAAGACATTGCCATCTTTTTTTTTACTTTTGGAAATTTAATATGCATGTATGATGTTGCATACAATCTGTAGAGTTCAACGCTGGGAGGTCACGGAAAATATGTTACCATTGGATGTCTTGGTGTGATAATTAACCCGGGATGATGATTTAATAAAATCCGATTATCTGAAAACGTTTATTCTATAACGTTTGAATGTTGTCCTGTTGCAAATAAGGTCTGCGGGATTTAGCGCTGGCAGGGTCATTGGGAAAATTAATATGAATAACTGTGAGGTGGCCTGGGCTTTCTACGTTTTGTACATACTGTATGGTTTCAATATCTAATATATGATGTCAATAAAGAGGGCAATCTCGATATGATAGTAACAGTAATATACAACAGTTTTATATATTTGTTAATGCAAACGTTTCTATGCGTTTTAAGACCAAATAATAGACATAATTACTGGAAAAGGTGAGTTTGAAGAAATGATTTGAGTGTGTCGAGAGAATGGGCTTCACAAATGTGGAAAGGGAGCTGGCTCCCGGGAGTAAGAACAGAGAAGGCACGATGCATGATGTAGATGAAAATTTCAAAAATTTATCTACCTCGTTATTGTATATAATATACCTGTATTGCTTTCAAATTAAATGTAACTTTGTGTGTCGAAAAGTTTATATATTAATTACACAGATCGCACATGATGATATCACAATGATTTTATTTATAATTCTATCACGACATATGCGAATAGTGAATAGTAAATTTACGCGAATAAATTATACTCTGTGGTAACAAATAAACAAAATATGCAAAGAATAAGATTATATCTTTAGTGTTTGTGTGTAACCGGCAAATAAAAAGTTTATCAATTTCATAATCTTTCACTTTGGTGCAGGATATTGGTTGTTCACGTATTTTTTTTAACTGAAATTGAGTTGTTGAAGTATCAAAGAGATATCATTTATATATAAAACTAAGAAAAATGTGATAAAAGGTTTATTGTATAGAGTATATTTGCATCATGAGTATGCATAGTTGATAATACGGTATTTCATTATGTTTGAGATCATTACTGTTAAGCAGAACAAATCAGCCTTGTAATTCTAAAAAATCAGATCCAAATACTTCAAATCAAAAACTGCATCGAATTCTTGACTGGGATTCCCTGGTTTCCGGAATAACAAAATACCTTCTTTAATATTATATGTTTATAAAAGTCTTACTCCATTTTACATGATTGGACTTTGTCAGATAAAAGACAATGTGCATGTATATTACGTTCTGATTATTATCTTCACGTTAAAAACACAGAGACTTGTTTCGGGGTGTGGGGGGTACACATTTAAATTTACTTCCAACATATATCAAAATACACCCACTGTGAATTCATTTAAAGGGTACCTGAAAGAGGACATTTTCCCATTTATGTAGAATAGACAACATAACATTATGTATAATAGCAACAATTTGTGTTCTTTCTTCTGGTAATTTTTGTATTTTTTTCTCCTTGGGATTGTAAGAAGTATACTTTACTATATATTTTTTAGAACGTAATTTAAATTATATCGTGGAAGACTTTTATGTAATTTGTGGTATATCACTAGACCCTCCTGAAAAAAGCGTTGTCATTGATGGCTCCTCCTTGAGGAAGGCTATCCAACAGCTTCATATGTTTGTACGTGTACTTTTGTTCTATGTTGTATATTGTATATTTTACCTTGACAGAAGTAAAATACCATACCATACCATACCATACCGTACC
>JZLH01S0073886.1:0-10145 GCA_001188425.1 Eucidaris tribuloides | reverse complement strand
TTTTGTGTGCTTGCAACCAGTTCTGCTGACATTTCATTACGTTTTTTGACCATTGTAGTGTCAAAAGAAACATTGATTTCTTGGGGGAAGAAATATTATTATTTTTATTCCTTTTCACTAATTCTCATCTTATAATATGAGACATTCACGATCACACAAAGATACCTACACTGTAAAAAGTGTGTTTAGCGAGTAAATGCTTCCCGACTCAATCATTTAACTTCGGTGAATAAGTTCTAAACACCAAGTCTCATTTATTTAAACTTACATTTTCCTGACGTAACTTTTCTTTCACTTTCTGATTTCTGAACACATTTTTACAGTGTACGTTACTAATCACATACATTTATCCAGACACATAACCACTCACAAATCTATAATACCATATAAACATAAAATAATACACTAACATACAAAGCATACACTATGGAAGAACTGCATGGGATGAAAATCTATTGAATTTTCTTAATCAAAGACAAATTTATTTCTAGCATCTGTTGTTCGTTCACTAGTGGAAACGCATTTTAATGACAATTGGTCATTCTAAATTGATAATATTTGCGACTTGTTTCCAAATAACGAATTAAAGAGGGAAATGACCACCCCCCCCCCCAGCATTTACATTTTCATCTCCTCGAGACAAATCTAAACTGAATTTCTGAATTTCAACGAAATTTCATAAAAAATTGACGAAAATGTGGACGGGGATAATCTAAATTCATATTCCCAGACCTATGTTTATTTTACATTTTAACACAACACCCACTTCAGATTCCAATAGAAGTAAATTACGCATTAAAATTATATATGTTGTCCTCTATTAATTGGACATTCATTTCTTGCAATTATTTTCGTTGTCTTACATTAGGTACAATTATTTTGTATATGTTATACATGTAAACAGAACACACTTCCGTTTTTGGACTAATGAATGAGACGTGAAATAAACATTACAATTTTGTGATTATTCCTTCACTTTATCATATACAAAATGTCTACTTATCACCCCATTTATTGACGCATACAACACTAAATCAATTACATGAAACCGAAATACATTAAGATTAATATGTTTTACATAACAACGCTCCTAATTCCATGCTTACGCAGTCTAAATCTTCCAGATTATTTTTTAAAGAATTAAACATTATATGGCATAAATGAGATGACACACCCTCTTAATCAGAAATCCAACGTTTTCTATCACGAGAACTCCAAGTCTAACCAAAGTGTAACATTTGGAAAAGTACGAACATGTATACGAATATACAACACAGCAACGAATAAATATTTCCAAATTCTAGCTAAAAAGTATGTCCCCAATTATATGCAATATTTCAAATATCTTATTATTATTATGTTAAATTACTTCATTTTATCCATTTAAAAAATTAAATTGAGAATTTCAAAAAACATAGCGAAGGTCACAGTAAAAGTAAGTTTATTAAAAAAAACCTGTTAATATCGTAAAGTACATTTTACTCTATAGCCCTTATAAGGTAATACCTTCTACCTGATTATATTTTTTGGTGGGGTATAGGTTTGATTCAGGCATTGTGAAATATATAGAGTAAATTGCATTTTACTTCCATTGTCATGTTTACGGTGCAACAGTATGCACTTACATATTATTGACTACCCCATTTGACGAAGTCTGCGTCTGCTACTGACTATAATGGTGGGGGGGGGGACTGATGGGGGTCCCGTAGTGCTTACATGAATAGTTTCTTTAGTCATGCAACATACAGTGAATGCTTTTATCAAATATGGAATATGTAAATGTAATTTTGTGATACAGAGGCTAAGATATAAAAAAAGAAAATAGAAACATTTTCACCGATATCAGAAATAAAAATTTGCTGTACCTGTTGAAACACGGGTAATGGTGAGGTGGGGTGGGAACTCATGGGAGATTACTTTTCCTTCGCAAGCATAATCATTGTTACACACTTTTCATTTAACTTTCGTCTCTCGATTTAGTCATAAAAATGACCCAGTTTGAAACTCCCTTACTAGAGGGAGGGAAGGGCGGGGGGGGGGGGAGGGGGCGGCGGCGGTTGGGCAGTGGATTTTCATATGTGTGTAGTGGTGACGAAATTATTTTGATCTTGGATGTCGATGTGAAGAATTGATTATTTTCAGCAAATTCAAGATTATGACGTAATAATCCTCGCCAAATTGTAGAAGTAACCAATGTGAGCAACGCAAAACACAATAGACAGACATTTTGGCGCCGTTATGATGAAATCTTTTCTCGCTAAATGTTTTGACCCATCACGCCACTAGCAGCCACGTTTTCAGATGTGACGAAATCCAATGAGATCATTTAAACGTAATTTGGAATTCTGATTTCATCATCAGATTGAAATCTATGAGTGAGACTGTTTACTTCAGCGAAGCCTGACTTCGACCCTGCAAATAACAAACCTGCGAAGGACTTTGATCCTCTGCCAAACTGTGTCCTTGTTTGTTTAGTTCCGTATGGCTACCAAATATGGAATACCTGAGAGAAAAGGTTCGGGGAAGTGGAAAATGCAACGTTTGTGATTTGATTGTCACACTTTCCCTCAGACAAACACAATTCAGAAGAATATGACCAGACTACCTTAATATATCTGGATAAGTTGTCGCCGCATATCCTGAACTTCATCATTTGGAAGAACAAGCTATCAAGTAAGTGCTTATTCTTCTTGTTGGTTCGATGTTATGTGTAGCTTATTACCATGTTGCTTAGGGCTTGTATGTCGGGTGACCCTAGTCAGGAAATGAAAAGGTTGAGCGGATATGGATCGAGACACTTGCCATTTAATACATCGACCTATTTTAATGAAGCTGTGTCTTTCTACGTTTTTCAATCAATTTTTCAAAACAAATAAGGTGTTTCCACACTTGTCAATTCGGTTTAATAAATGTACTAATGAGGGTGCTTTGATGTGTGCAGTTTTTTTTTAGTAATGTGGTAAGAGCATGCTAGTCTGCTTTTCAGACTCTGAATGGTTTGTGATGTGGAATCCCAGCGCGCGGAGTAAACCACTTCGTGAAAGGGCGAGTGAAGCGAGAAAGCCACAGTAGACATAAATTTCTTTGCATTACAGGTTATACGATACTGCCAGGTGTTTTAAAGTCATGATACACACTTTGCAGATGTGGGTCTATCTTGTGTAGACTAGAAGCATGCACCCGATGCCCGGGGCATTCCCCAGAGGAGGGTTAATACGAACATTTTCCATATTTGGAATCAAACACGTTTGTAACTGTCATCATAATCATTACATCCCAAACATGGTACAATTTCCATCCTCGATCTAAAATTATAGTGAATAAACAGATGGTTAGAATTTATGTGTAAGTTTTTATGTAGTTCCAAAATGGACCTCATACACTCTTGTAATTTAATTGTATCAGTTCCTAAATTGAGTGTTCTGCATTTAAGTGTTTTCACCCGGATGTTGATATTTTGTGGAAATCATTTGTCCCTGAAAAGATCCATTTAGGGAGGTAGGAAGCACCCAGCTGGCCGTGTCCATTTGAACCTGGTACATATATGAGAAATGCCATATTGAAGTTGTTTGAGTGACATTTTCTGATATTGGGTCCTGTTAATGTTTATGGTTCAATAGAAATATTTGATCAAAATCCAAGACCCTTTTATATCACGATGATAAGAGTATTAAGAATATCTTTAAAATCGTTGATCTACTTAACCAATTGAAGACGATTTGATTTTCGTATAACGTGCATTTCCATAGAACCCAGCCCAAAATATTTCGTACTTAGTCTTCAATAGGTTAATCCACCCACCCCGGAAGCAAATCGTTTAAAAGAATTGGTCAGGGATTTTGAGATTCCCCCCCCCCCAAAAAAAAAGATCGCCGGAAGTTTTTTTTTTTGTGTAGAATATCCCTCGTTCATGGTTTGAGGATCCTAATAATTGACAAAAAGGGATGTGACTCAATTATATACTTTAAAGGCCCACTGTCAAGGGTCAACTCAAACACAGAGAGGATGACAACTATAGTCTTCACATACAGGCACATATTTACGAACATGGACTGTTGATGTGCCATAGTGTACAGATTGTGGGAGGAAAACAAATGTATTTTTCCACACCACCATGGTTGTTTTCATTGCCTTATGGGTATCATTATAGTGCACCCT
Organism: Eucidaris tribuloides; assembly: GCA_001188425.1. Lineage (NCBI taxonomy): Eukaryota > Metazoa > Echinodermata > Echinoidea > Cidaroida > Cidaridae > Eucidaris > Eucidaris tribuloides. The sequence continues at coordinate 5,987 of JZLH01S0073886.1, read as the reverse complement.
TTTTATCAGTTTTGTCAAAAGAGGGCGTTATTTCTTTTGGTCATGACAGTGGGCCTTTAAGATTTGGCGAATTTGAAGAAGGTTCCCAAACTATGCCTATGATGTAATGTGGGAAGAGATTGCTTCCGAGAATACAATCGTTGGAAAAACCGTATCGATATTCCTGAAGGATGGATCTGGGAGGATGTATACATGGTCAAAATGTTAGTTGCCTTGAAAATTCGTTTTCGTCCTTTTTATTTTAAAATATTTCATAGTGCCACATATCTTGAATATCTTTTTTTTTCAAAGATAAATGGATGTGACTCTCCCAATTGCACGTTTTGAAACTTTGTTTCAACCTGTTTCGAGATTGCGAATGTGTAAAGCCAGTTTGGAATAATGTTACTGAATTAATAAGAAAACATCAGGGACCTAACCTTAATTCCTCCATATTACATTTACATGCGTAAATTCCCAACTTTATCGGTTTTAAAGCTATCATGATATCTCAAGCGTTAATTGAATACTTTATTTCCAAGAAAAATAGTAAACTGTTCATTTTAAAAAGAGGAGCTTTGACATTTTGTCTATTTGGTTCCAGTTATTGTAACTTAAGTTTGTGAATTCTTGTCCATATGATGATGTTAGTTATTACATCCTTGCTGCCTTGAATTCAGTAATTTTTTTTATTTTACACTTTGTATATGTTGTTATTTATTTGACATCAATAAAAACAGAAAAAAATGTCAGCTACTCACATTCCCACCCGCGGTTTAATGGCTCATGTATAATTTCAAATCCTTCCCACACCGCAACATATACAGGAAGTGGCATGGCTTAATTGAGTTTATGTTTTCGGAATTTCATTCCATTTTTCGAAAGGATATCGCTATATTCCTAATATTACCTGGAATGACGGATTTACACAAAAAGTAATACAATAAGACAGATGATCAGATGTTGGTGGCATGAGGCCAAAGAGAAAAGGAAGCTTTAGCAGTCCTTGGGCAGCAAATATGTGGGAAAAAGACTCCTATGTTTTCTCCAAATTAAAAGGTTGATTTAATTGTGTTTTTTGATGAATAAAATATATAAATTTCCGACGGAGATTTTATTTCTTTTTTTTTACAATCACAATTCCTTCACACCGAGGAAAAAAAAACTATCGTCAACAACATGCATCACGTTTATGTGTACAGCTTATCACGTGAAAAAGGCTTGTTTTCGCACTATAGCACCAACATGTTTTTATCTTTATGACAAACTGAAGATTCTTTTGGTTGCCAAAACTATGCATTGAATCGAAAATGGTGCATGCATTGGTATCGTGATGGTGGTGGCTTAAGTTTCGTTGTATTTAGGGGACATAATAGTGCACCCTCTTTCCCCACTCCCTATACTTTCCAAAAAATGACTAGACTGAAAATGTTCATTCTTTAAGGAGTGAATTTTAGAAAATAATGCATTTCGAGTGAAGATGTGTGTTTTCAGTCATTTTGGAGTGACCGCAGAAATCACTCAGGGATTCACTCTTTTAAAAAAAATTACACCTAAAGCTAAAAGAGTAGACATTTTCACTCATGTTTAAAGAAATAAGTATGAGTTGCCACACGATCTCAAGTATACAGTAACTTCGTAGTTTTCTTTGTTTTACTTCAATAGTCTCATCACTACATGAGTTGCGCCAGGTGATTATTTCCCTTCAATGGAACCAAGTACTAGTCGATTGGGAACAATGACTTCGAATAAACAGTCTCGCAGGAATTCCTCGCACAAGGCTCGTGAAAATGGCGTCACTTCCAGCAGCATTTTGTGCGCGATCTGCAACGATTGGGCAACAGGCAAATATTTTGGAGTACACAGTTGCGAAGCGTGCAAGGTATAACTAAGCTTAAGAATATATATTTTCTCTTTCAAAAGTGAAAAAGCTTATCAATTTGCAACAAAAGATGACATGAACGATAAGATATTCACAAAATGCAAAGCATAATTTGAGTTATACAATACAATGCATTTAAATAATTGTCCAAATAAGTCCACTGGATAAAAAGAAATACAGTATAAAGCATTTTTGCATACATAATGTAATACGAAATATATAATGTTGGTAATTTGAGCATAAAACTCAAGAACAGTGACCTTGTAAAGAGAAGTCGAACAGCCTACAAGACAGACATAAGAATAAGAATGTAAGAATTCGAAAATTTTAGATTAATGTTTATTCAAATGTATTAAGGTTAATACAATTCTTGAAAATTGTAAATGATATTCATCTTGCTGCCTAGTTAATTATGAAAATGAGTGACAAAGATGCAGGGGAACATTCTCTCAAAGATTTGATTTTTTTATTCGTACACAAGTGGCACTGCCTGAAATAAATACAGGTATCTATATTGTAACAACTATTCTATGTCGAGTTTCTTTCACAGGGTCCCGTAGTAATTGATAGATATTACAGACAAAGATCCCGTATACATGTACTTCAAATGTGACAATAGTTAAAGATGAATTTATGCAGTTAGGGTATAATGGGATGACAGAATATTTGTTAGACTTAAAGTGATAGGCTAACATTGTGGAGCTTCAATTTAACAAATTGTCAAATTTTGATATCTGAACTACAAAGTAGTGTTCATATGGACAAATAAACACCCTAGAATAAAAAAGTTTGGAAAGTTACACTGCCAATGGTAAGATTATTGCATGAATAAACAATTAAAACTCGCGGGCGAGTTTAAATAGTGTAGGTGTACACACAGTAAGTCTATGGAGAAAATGGGCAGGTGAATCCGATCAACTTACGATTTTCACTTTTTAAAGCACTAAATAATCATTTTGAAATACAATTTTTTTCAGGGCGTCATTTTAGACCTTATCAAAGACAACGGTAGCATGGGGAATCATGTAGCTCAGATTTTTTTAACTGTGGTAAATGTTAGCAATACCTTTAAGTCTATTTATCATGTCAATAGATATTTTTGTTTGGGAGTATTGAGGGATTTACTCTTACTCTCTCTCGCTCTCACGGTGGTTATGCTATATTAGCATTATTATATTTCCCTTAGTAACGCGACTCGACGTATGTTCACAATTATTATTATTACGTGGCTACATTATCATTAGCATCCATTTGAAAAAAAAAAATTGAAGATATTATTATGAAAATGAACGCCACTACTTTACTCTAAGCACGATAAGTTTGTCTTATTTCTAGATACAGTATAGGACGGCGGCTAATCGTTTATTTGCGGAAATAATTATGAAAATACTGATTATTGTCAAGTCCAACGCTCTATGTGATACAATCCTGGCATAATAACATAAGATATAAGACTAGCAATCACATTAAATAGACAAAATAACGAGAACATGAAAGGACTATCGAGCGGTTTTACAGACCATCCTAGGGCGGATCATTGCCAACACGCATCTGCTGGCCTTACCTACATTCCAAGGTCTGGTTGTTAGGTCGTTTTGGCATCCTCACTTCTTTTGGTAGATCGTCTCTCTATCTCTTATGGTCTGGGCGACAACGTCACAGGATGTGAATCGGTGTGAGTTTGTTTGGCTGCACTCTGCGAGATTTCGTGTACACAAACAATTGGAATTACGAGACTTAATTTATCTTGTCATGATTATTCAATTATGGAACCAAATTGCTCTCTCTGATATAATAACATTTCTGCTATTCAGCGCATCAGCTGTTCGCGCGGAGACTGACGGGGGCACCGCATTGGTATTTTTTTTCTATGTTGGGCGGCTCCGCGGAGCCAGATTTCGCACCCAAGGGTGTGTGCGTTGGCAGTTGTAATGGGCGGAGTGTAAGATGCGGATTGTGCCCACTCCCTTACACTTCTATCTGTGGCCTACTGTACTATTTTGATTTTTCTTGCTTGAGAACTATTGAATAAAACTTGCCTTATTTAAAAAAAACAAGTATCACATCTCAAATTGGACATCAACACGTGAATATTATTAATTTCTTAATTTTGTAATTTCATTGAGCACAACCTGCTGTTTGTGTTTGTTTGTGTGGCTGTGTTATGTCAGTCGCCCTAGTTAGACTATACATAGTTTGTAAGGTGTTTACTTTTTCTCTTTAACCTTTGCATCTCGGAAATGGGCGTCCTGTGTACTTAAGACATCAGCTGCAGTTTGGAGTCAATACTACTTGGGTCTTTAATGGCCGGGTTTGGGATTATGGTAAAAACAAACATATGCTGAATAGCTACTGTGGTTATAGAGTCTTGTCTGCGGTAGATGTCCAGTATATGACTGTAAGTGAAGCTCGATACAATGGAATTAAAGGTTGTATTTACATTCGTAGTAGAGAACTTATATTTATATCAAGTTTCCTAATAGTCTGTGCGTCGTTGGTCTCATATAGATATATGTTTCTCAACACATCTTCTCATTGTAAAATAGGTTTCAACTTTGCACCATTTGAAAGCGTTGCCCAGACCAATCTGTCGCACTGGGAGCACCTTTCAAATATGGTGCAAACTTTGCACCTTTTCTGCGAAAAGGCGCAAAGTTTGCACCATAGAAAAAAAACTAACTATTCTTCTTTTTTCTTGCAAACTTGCTTTGGTTGTGTGCTGTGCGTCGGGGGGTGTGAATCGCAAATTACGTTCAATTCCGCAGGTGCCATTGTATAGTATTTACATTCATAAAACAGTTTAATAAAACATTTACAAATATTTTATAAACGTCGTTACATACATGACTCCCTGCCGCGAGGCTCAAAAACTCATGCAACGCTTCGCGGATCTGCGTGAGGCGACGCTCTACCACTTGGTGCCAATTATAGCTGCGCCGTGAAGACGCTGTTTATTTCTCACCTGAGTTTATTGCTTGTAACCAAAGGTGCTATTATGTTTCATCTTTTTAAGGTGCAATACTTGGACTCTATAGGCCGCTTTTCGTTTAATATATTCAAATGTCATGCCCATATCTTTTTAAAACAATAGGTTCCTGCTGATCAGATTCATGATCTGATTAGCTCTGCGCATTCTTAATCTTGTAATTTATTATCTCCATACGTTTTTTTTCTTCTTTCTTCCTTTCTACTCTTCTTGTTCCCTTTTATCTGTTTTTATTCTTTTTTCCTTTGTTCTCTCTGTTTGTGATTTTCGTTGTTTAATCTAAGTTTTTGTCCGACATTAGAAAATAGTGACATGCTGTAATGTATGCAAAGTTGGATTCTTTAGCTATTGAAATTGTATATCAGTAGAAACTACGTATGATCAAGAGATATGGCTCTCATCATAAGGCCTTCAGAGAGAAATATCATTCCCCTATAATTTGAAATACATACGAAAGTGGTCCTATTGCGCACGGAAAGATGTGCATCCTAAAATGTGCAAACTTGAAAACATATTGTGTTAAGTGGGTCCGTGCTATGCATGGTATCGTGTGTATTCATAGTAGTGCGGATGTGTATTCATGGTATGTATATAATGTATATATATATACACTATCAATATATATGTTATCAATCTATCCTATCTATCTATCTATCTATCTATCTATCTATCTATCTATCTATCTATCTATGTATCTATCTATCTATCTAGCTTTGTCTATCTTTCTATATATATATCAATGAAACAACCAAAAATCCGATCGATAACACCAATATTAACGTTTTTTGTTAAAATGTTATTATTCTGTATTATAATAATCTTTTGCCATATTAGTTTGTCAGATTAATTATCGTTAACATTGCATATTCTATTCTATTTATTTAGCTATTATTTACATTGTCGCACTTATTAACAGGTGTAAAACTCATCAAAGACTAATGTCAATTTGATAGATGAAGAGAATTCAAGATTTCATTCCATTTTAATTTTGAATACATATGTTACGCTCCTATTAAATACATGTACAATCTGTAGGAGAGAGAAAATAAGAGACAGACAGACAGACAGACAGACAGACAGACAGACAGACAGTTTGTATGGGTGACGGGTGTACGGTATGTGTGTGTGTTTGTTTGTGTG
>JZLH01S0073884.1:1317-37290 GCA_001188425.1 Eucidaris tribuloides | reverse complement strand
AACACTGTTCGCTCGTACACAACGACTTCATTCATCCCCTGTCCATATTTTTCCCAAGACTGTGGGACACTCTTCCCAAGGACCTCGGAAATAATTTGCTTTTACTTGGATTCAATACGTGGTGCTCACATTTGAAAGTTTTGCGGTCTACAATAATTAATTCCAAAATGTTAATTTACTGGTATTTTCAAGTATTTTTGTATTTTATTTTCTTACTCTTTATTTGTATCATTATTTTCTTACTCTTTGCCATCACTTGAAGTAATTTATTTTGATTGTTGTCAATTATTAGTTATTTTAAATACATCATTACTGATTTTACATACTTATTGCTCACCATGTGTACAATTTAATATCACAAGTGATTGAGTATGTTGCTTATTTTGAGGTTTGAAAAATCTGTTCAATATAACTCAATGTTATTCTGAAATGTACTCCAGATTTAAAAATAATGGGCAGTTCATTCCCTAAAAAAAATAATATTGTGCCGGGGTGTGGGGGTGGGGGTGGTGGGGGCATTAGTTAATGTGCTCACGATTGTTAATTTTGGGTAAATTATTTATAACTATTTTTTATTCTGAACTGAAATATATCAATAAAAAAAAATCATTATTGTGGGTCATTTGTTAATGCGCTCATGATTGTCAATTTGGGGTGAATTTATTGTTCTATTTTTTCATACTGAATTGAAATATATGTTAAACAAAATCATGAAAAAGTAGCACAATTGTTCCAATTTTCAGAGTACATGGCAATAATTATTTTCAAAATGTCAGTTTATACTGTAGTTCTGTAGTAATGATCTATTATACATTTATTATACATTATCTATTTTCTACATTATCTATACATTTTTAATCTGAGGTGATATATTTATTTTAAAATTTATCAACCATTTGCTATTTTTAATGCACCTTCTTTAATATTACCGATTTCATATAAATTATTATTATTTTACCAATGGTACTTGCCCGTTGCGCATTATCAATGTATTGAATGTATTTATGTTTGATTTTTCATACATGTTATATATTTAAGAATGACAGGCTGATTGATCGTATTTGTTTTTTTAAATGAATAGAGTATATTTGCCGTACGAATACAGGTGGGAACATTTTTTTAAAAACACACACACAAAAAAGTAAGTCATTCCTTATAACTTTCTGACGAAACAAATTTGAGCTGAACAATCTAGCAGAAGTTTTCTTACACTCATTGCATTGTCCATCTTTTGCGTGAAACAGTGATTGACCAGTCAGGTCATGCATAAGTGAGCATGCACTAATGGCAAAATTGTCACTTCTTAAAATTCACAGGGCCATTTGTCATACCAAAAATATCAGTGCAAAATTGTAATCTATGAGAAACGTTTTGTCATGATCCAAGACCATTTAATAATTTTTTTTTGGTAGTTGTGTTGTCTGCATTCAAGAAGAGTACATGTTTAAAATTCCATTAAATATGGACTTTATCCTGGACAATGAATACATTTGGTTCACATTGACTTAAAATAAAACACACGACGTGTCTGGTTAGATGAGAATTGATTTCGGCGTTTAGACAGTCATAGATGGGCACTGAAGGAGGAAAATATAAGTTAATATTACAAGTACATGATATTGAACTTTAGATTCTCCGATTTTATACCAATCTGTGTCATCACAATTAAATTTATTATTGTCATAAGTAATGAGGCTTTAAGAAGAGACAGCATGGTGCGGAAATAGGAATTAGTTTGGGGGAGGTTAGGGATTTTTTTTTAATTATGCGACCATGATATTTTGTTATCTAGTACTGGTAATTTGAGCGTTGTTTACAAAAAGTATAGTTTACTTTCGGTTGACTACGATGTGTGTTTAAAGATATCACATCAAAATCACGATAACAATATTTGATGAGTGAACAAAGGCAACCTTTCTTCCAAAAATACATTTACATATTTTCATATTGATAGTGTTATGAATCGTTTATTTATAACCCGTTAGAGATTGAGATATCTCGGGTTTGAGTCTACGGAGAATGCGTGAAATCGAATCGTTTTTAACGATTTAAAGACACTTTGGATTTGCTTGTCAAATCCGAACAGTTTCAAGTGGGAATGCCATTTGTTATTTGCATGTTGTTTTGATTCTCACATCGCTTTATATCATATTTGTTTTCTTTCTAACTTAATATAAGTTTTAGAGAATGTAGGATTCGCTTAGGTTTACGTGTAGGCCTGTTTTTTTTTTTGAAATGAAATGATACGTATGGCAAATCCGTCCATTCTGTGTATGCTTTAATTACCGGTAAAAATGAAAAATTAAAGCCATAGGCTAACAATGACCACAGTTTTAAAAAGAAATTGAGCTAGATAATCCTCCATGCTCTAAATGTCTCTGATAAGGTCTAAAAATGAAGTCCTGAAAAAAATTGTGTTTCAAAATGATGATTTAGAGCTTCAAACATGTAGAAATCTACAAAAATTGCCGATTTCCTTCCACAGACTTACTGTGTGTAGATCTAGGATATTGTACCTTCCACCAGAGTGCAAATTGTTTATTCATACATGTCTTGCCAGTGGAAGCATAACTTTTTAATCTTTATTATGCTAGGGTGTTTATTTTTCCATTTCAACACTACTATGTAGCTTATGTATCAAAGTTTCACATTTTTTGAAATGACTCTCCACAATGTCAGCCTCTTACTTTAAGTTCGTTACTCATTTGGACTGCTCATTTTCCAATGTTTTATAACAATGTCAATATAAAATCTATGTCAATGATTACATAAACCAAAGGTTGTATTTGTCTTTGATAAGGTGTGGACTTAGTGATATTGTCATCACATGTCTTATCAATTATTAACATATTTTGACTTAGTGTCTTTCAAACACACAGTTAAACAGTCGTGGGAAAAAATAAGATTACTTTACATTTGGCAATGCACAAACTAACTATCTTCGGTAACAGGAATAACATAATCATAACTTATTTGGCGACTGTTATTTGGATTTTAATTGCCGATTCAAACTGAACTAACGAAAAAAACGGATTTTTTTTTTTATTATTGAAATTGTATTCAGCATTGCCTTTGCAATTAAAGCAGACTGCTCATTTCGAGGTGGGGCTACAACCCTCCCCTCTCCCCACAGACAGACACACACACACACACACACACACACACACACACACACACACACACACACACACACACACACACACACACACACACACACACACACACACACACACACACACACACACACACACACACACACACACACGCACACATAACAAACACACACACTCTCACAAACATGCACACACACATACACACACACACATACACCTGTTCTTCGATCTCTTTGTTGTCCTCACTTCTTATGTATAAGTGTAGATTCATGATCACCTTGGGAGTCGCTTACAGATACACACATGCACACATACACACACATCCCCTAATAATTCAGCTGCTTGCCGCACTCACATATAAACTTGATCATCAATGTTTATTAGATGCATTGAAAGTGTTGGGGTCGATGATTAACCTTCATTCGACATTTTAGAGGGGTACATTCCCGTAAGGAATAGCAACAATTACCGGTGTGACGAAAACAGTCGCTATAAATTACTTCGCCATTTTAAAGAACAACTGGAGGCAAAGCCCGAAATTCTCTTTTTAGTGCGCACGCTATATCTAGAATGGTTAATGGAAGAGAGCGGGAACGTCTAAATCTGAAAGAAAAGCTTGTACGTGTTTTGTTTATATAGGGGAATTACACGCCAAATGCGTCTATTTCCCGTTCAAGGAAATTGGATATTATGGGACTTTGTTTTTTCTTTTCTTCGTGAAATATGTTAACATTCGAAAAAATAGACTTAAATTACGACAATTTTGAAGGAATTATATATAAATTCGACATCCTCGGAAGCGTCAAATTAATTATTTTTTTTCGCAGCATGTACAGTTTACAGCTAATATATCTGAACAACCATTCTGACAAAAGAGAGCATTTCCCTAATTTCATTCCACGTGTGATGCTAAATGTTTACTCAATGCCTTAATAGGTAGTTTGAATAGAAAAAGGGGGAATATAATGCATGAGATGAGGATGTGAATATGTAATCTTATTTTTGTATTTTTATTGTATTTTTTATTTATTTATCTTTTTTGTTCGGGGGGGGGGTGCTTAAACAAGAAACCTGGTAATGGAAAGTTATAAAAGTGAAACATTAACCCTTTTCGATATTCTACCGGTACAATAAGTTTAATAAAGAAAGATCCTAGACCAAATGGCCCGTATTCTGAAGTCAAGTTTAAATTTAAACCCGAGTCTAAGTGTAGTTTCAAAATCCGATGTCGAGTCTAACTATCCGAATTCCTACCATTGTGTTTCTGAACTCTGGTTTAAGTTAGACTCGAGTCTAAGTCGGGCAGTGGCGTAGCCCAAGGGGGCGATGGGGCGGTCGCCCCCTCTAAGATTGGCCAAAAAAAAAACTGAAGTGAAGCTGCCCACCTTCATTTCCTTTTTTTTTAATCTTACTGTTGAATAGTCTACAGCAATATACATCAGCCCGAATTTATATATATACATTTTCATAAGCGTGGTAAAAACATGTAACAAAATTGTCGGCGCGCGTCCGCGCGCAAAATTGCATCCTATAGGTTAACAATTTTTCATGCAGAATCGCGACGCAAAATAGAATACTAAAATAATAATAATAATAATAATAATAATAATAATAATAATAATAATAATAATAATAATAATAATAATAATAATAATAATAATAATGATGAAATATTCAGACAAAATTGCATGTCTCTAAGCACTTTTTACAACAAAGATAGGCCTACAAAAGGATTGTTGTGTAAGTAAAATGTTTTTGCAGTGCCTTGCGCAGACAGTGTTTAAACAAGCCATAATACATAAGAATTTTTGTTAAGTTGTTATTTTGGGGGATGCACTGTTTGCCTTCAAATGTTTGAAATAGCGTGGTACGAAAACTGTGAAAATGTTAGGCGCGCAGCGCGCGCAAAATTGCTATACGAAATTGTCAAAAAAGAATATTGTGTGTGATTAGTAGTGTTTTGTAGTATTACGTTTTATTGTTCAGATTAATTAATTCAGATTAATTATTCAGATCAAGTTGTCACTAAAGAAGCAAAATATGCAGATTTGTAAAGGTGAAACTGCAATTTTTCCTTTCCTCGGAGGGGAAAACCAAGTGCGTGTTTTTTCTGTGTTTGCATGGCGAATTTTTATGTACAATTATATGGTTTGGTTGTAAAAATGCAATTTTTTTTTGGCTTGCTCGCTACGCTCGCTCGCATATTAGACTTTATATTTTTCCGTTACGGGGTCATCATCAGCACAATCTACTTGGGGACTTAACTTGCCACAAACATCATAAGTGATTGTATTGTTCTGTATTGAATAGAAAGAATATGTGACTAAAAAGAAGTAAATTTTGCACTAAATGGTGTCAAATAGTCATGATAAAGCAGAAAGGATAGTATTTTACCGTAGAGCTTCCACAGTACAGTCAGGATCCCGCCGCGCAAGGGACTTTTGCGCAATTGCGCCTGTTATGTAGGCTATATTGAGCACAATTTTTTGTGCCCCTCGTATTTGAAAATCTTGAATCCGCCCCTGAATATACTGCCTTTATTAATCACAAGGACTGTTTTAATTCGATAAAACATGCCAAAAACACGCACCAAATCGCACAATTAATTGCATCAACATTCCAAAAGCTCTCACCGTGGAGGGGGGGACACCCCCCTCCCACAACCCCCCCCCCCTCGCTCGCTCCCTCGCATATTCCGCCCCCCATAAGATCAAATCCTGGCTACGCCACTGAGTCGGGTGTAACTTGCATATATATTTTAGACTGGGTGTACACCTAGTTTAAGTCTGGTTTAACTCACTTTCAAAATGGCAATTGTGCCTACATGGCGACATTTAAGACGTTTAAATGCAACTGTTATTGCACACAGGCCGTCTCAGATAAACCGTAGTCCATACTGCGCGTCGCATTTTGTTTGGCATGATACGTTTATGTGTCAACGCACGTTCGCATCGTGTACGGCCTACTGTCACCAAGTCGTTGCTGCATGAAGTTGCATCGATGCTAAAGTGCAATAAGTTACCACCACATTCCGATCCACTATATGCGAAATTCTTAAAAAATACTGAAAATCACATTGATAATGATGGTTCAAAGTACAATCTGAACCAACAAAACAAGTACTTAAAATAAACTGTTTGCGTGTTAAATTGGGTACAAATCTCAACATTTTCCCATTATTGCCCACTGCACACGTCGTCCACTAGCAGTTATAACACACTGACACTCGCACCCACACCGCGAGGCTTGCGCAATAATGGCACAAATATCATAGTAATTATATGAAAGGACGTTCAACTCACCCTGTGATCAGAAGGATATATTGAGGAGTCTTGTTTCTTCTCCTAGAATAAGTCAGGTGTCTGGATTTTATAGTTTATACAGCATTTTTAAACTTTCTTGCTAGTTTTCTTGCGCGCCTGCTCTAGCTGAATTGCACACGACGGAATCCGAATATTTTGTGCGCGTATTGAATGCGCGCTGCATGTTTGGTAAAATATTCTTAATTCAAGACAATTATATTTCTTAAACGTTGTGAGGACTTACTTACTTTTGATTTACAAAGCAAATTACATTCTGCTATGTAGTTATTCATTTAATATTGTCAAGACAATTCAGTTATATAAAATAGTGAGAGTCAGGCAATATTTTCATAATTTTACTACAAAACAATTGAAGAAACAACTAAAATGCATCTAGCTGCTATCGATCACAATCGATAGCAAATGTTAAACCTCGGTCTAACTAAACCCGACTTTCAAAAACGGAAATGGCGTAAAACCCGACTTAGACCGGAGTTCGGGTTTGAATGTGGTTTAAATAAACTCGAGTTTAAATTTAGACTGAAGGTATTTAAACCCGACTTCAGAATACGGGCCATAATGTTTAGCCAAATAAAAAAGGCACACAAAATATAAAAAATAAGGAATTTTATTTTGAATGTTTTATAGGAGAAAGAAGACAACTTTCTTATTGTTGTGGCCTAAACGTACATCGACCATTTCTTGGAAGATTTAAGACAATTGGAAAAATATTTGTGGTACTATAAAGGATTGCTTATAATGTTTTGATTGCTTGCTCTTTTAAAATCTTAATTTGCACACATTTCAAAGCCGACGCCAATGAATTGCGAATACTTATTGATGTATTGACTTCCATGATATCCATACCGTACAAACAGGCAAAACTTGTCCGATTTAAAACAGGAGGTGGAAGTACGCCAGCTACGGCTAGGAAACCAAACATTACCAGGAGTAAATACATGTAATCTACCTAGATTGAGTTGCTTTCAAACCAACAAATTGCATGTATGTAATTCAGATTTTGAAATGTCTTTAAAGATTGTGTCAGGGATGTGCAAGTCCATTACTTCCCTTCATTATCAATACCAAACGGTAGTTTAGTACTTACAAATGGTGTATTGAAAGTTTTAGATCCATACGTCATGATTTTGTTGTTTTATGAGAAAAACTAATAACGACATGTTACCAGAATGTTGTTCTTTCGTGAGTTTACATTTTGCTCAAATTGCGAATCGCGATTATGTGTACCGTCGCAAGACCAGCGGATGCGCACTGATTGGTTAAACGGCTAAACCTCGCGCCGACCTTCGGCTAACGGCGATCGGACAATTTTGACTGGCCCGTGCACGATCGACGTCCACGGATCTTTTTGAAAAGACGTCAGAGTCGTTTGAAAAAGGATGAAGTTTAACCGTCCAGATTTTCACCAAAACTCAATATTTTATCCCAAGTCTCTATGAGAGATGTTTATTTATATTAATCTTGACATTGGATATGATTTCAGCCGATTTCATTCATTTAAATGTTTTTTGACCTGCAAATCAATGACATAATCTTTAATGCCTTGTAAATCACACCCGTTACATTCCGGAAACCAAGTAGGTTTTCAAAGAAGATGCGGAAAAGGGGACTTTGATAGTTTACTGTATATATGGTGTCCGTTCACTGATTAATTGTAAAAAAAAAATACAACGTGTCATGCAATGCATTTTTCGGTCGGTTGTTTTCTGATGAAATGACGTTACCGTGCTTAAACCAAAAAATTAATAAAATGTAAAATTGTCGGACCGTGCAAACTTTACATTGCCATTGTGCAAATGTTTTAATACACTTAAATACTGTTGTAATTAACATGCTGTGATACCATTACACTGCGTTTTGAAATAAATTCCATCGAAACATAAACCATTTAAAATGAAAGGTTTCATTGGATTTACAGAGGACAGCTATTCTTTTTTTTCGTTTCGTAATAAACTTTGTCCGCCTTGGACTATTAAATATAACTAAGTCAGAATTGAGAGCCCGGGTATTATGTTAGAAGATGGCGGGTACGAATTCAACCAGCTGTTTCTGCATTTCTGACATATTTGTTAAGAATTAGGATTTGCGGTTTTCAATCTTAGACATACAAATGACGTCATACGAAGAAATCTATTACATCCCTTTTCACCTCTCTTACATTAATTTAACAGATATTCAACTGTTCAAGTACGCCAAAGATCTGGAACTAGGGAAAATTATTTGTATTTATTTGTTTACTTATTTATTTATTTATATATTCTTTCACATATTTATTTATTCATTTCTTAATTAATTTAAACCGGCGATCACCACCACCATAGTCTAGCTGGGTTATTCTGCTTTTCTCTTGTTGTTATCCACCGATGATGGCGCACTACTTGATAGTAGTCACAGATATACTAGAAGAACCAGATGAAAATCTTCTGTGATTGGCTATCTCTTAATCACATTCAAAATGGCGGCTGCTTGTTATCATTAGAAGAGCCTGAGGAGTACCAGAAGCTCATTAGTGGAACTTCCGGTTGCCAAATAAGGCTAAACCATTTCTATGTATGGAGGCCATGTTATGAATATGTATTAAGAATTGTCATGAATATGCATTTTATTTGACGTCACTCATAAATTTACATTTAGGTTTTTGTTTGATTGCACGACACGACAGGATGCAGATTTTCCTTCTTAAACGTCAATTTTTAGCCGTAATGTTTGCGATGAAGACTGAGGATATATTGCAATTTGAGGAAACATAGCAGATTAACATAGTATTTTTTGTCAAATGATAAATCCATAACTCTTCAATGTGGAAATCATGAAAAATCGGTACTTGACTCTCTGACTCAGCGAGCGGTTGTGCTGTGTACGTGTGCACGGACTGCATGCAGGCAACGCAACGTACGTGGTATCGGACCGCCGTGGCATACAGGCCGCCCGTGATCTTTCAGTTGCAGCTTATTCTGTGTCGAAAATCATAAAGTAAGTGGTCGTTTTATTTATACAGCTGTTTATCTACTACGTAAAAGTGGATATTTTCGAGTGATGATTAATAAAACTTCAGTGTGAAAATAGATACTGACTCACTATCAGTCTCAGTCATGTCAGCCAGAACAAATGCAGTAAGTTAGATCTACCGGAACCCCGCGTGTGCGTGCAGTACCACCAGCACTAGCTAGCTCGGTCCAGCCGGCGCCCAGGCCAAGCTCAGCCTCCGTTTCGACTGAATGATGATACGCTAGGCCTAGCTCAAGTTTAAGACTAAGGTTAGGAAAGGGCTGATTATTCTGACTTTTGCCGTAGTTTTAACATAGATCTAGACCTTAGTGATAATCAAATTGCACACAATACATCTATTATTGTAGGTCAATTTTGTCAACTCAAGTCAAAAGACAAAAATCGTTAAATAACTGACGTTAGTCAGGCCTTTATTTTTACTAAGTTTAGTCTCCAACTAGGCCTTTATTTTTACTAAGTTTAGTCTCCAACTATTGCTGGTTCGGGAACATCGTTGTGACATCAACCTCAAATATTGTCTAAAGTCTAAGTCTAGATAGATCTAGATCTTTACAATTAATTAGGCTAATCGTTGATCTACTCTACTAGATCTAACGTTAGTACATTAGATCTAACGTTAAAGTTATGTCTAAATTTTAGTCTATAAATTGTTTTTTATTCTGGCGCCAAAGAGAGTAATCTAACGTTAGATCTAGTAATATTTTGGGAATCAGTATCCTACTATTAGTATTTGGATATACTGACTACGAACATTCACAAATTTGTTCAACAATTTAGACTAACCAAGTTAGCTAGTAAACGTTAGTGCTTCTGAAGAAGTCCGGACTAGAGTCATAAAGTTTTTAGGCTATTTGATACTTGTTTAATTTAACATGTACGAACTGAAGTCAGAACATGACCAGGAAATTTAAAGCCTAGTTAGGTTCTTACGTTAGTTAGATCTGGATAATATACCGATTTACTAATTTTTCCCGTTTTTGTTCAACGTTACAATCTAATAAACGCCGAATTAGGCCTAATCAAGCCAAGGTTAACGTTCATTGTTGCATGCTGTAGGACTCGAGTCCAGACTGAAGTCCCAAATCCCACACTCAGACCATTCAGTTCGGACCAAGGACCGTCAGACTCCAACTCAGACAGCTGGACCCGGACTCGAAGACGATAGGACTCAGACTCAGAGACCCAGACTCGGATTCAGATACTCAACTTAATACTGCTAACGTTGAAACTTGAAATGCCACAAAGCTTTATGTCTGTGAAAGCTATAACAAACAAGCAATTAGGATAGCCGTGGGTAGGTCTATGAGCCTGCATGAGGTTAATAAAAATACAGAAAAGTCGTTCATACTTTTTTTTACGCTGCCGAAGACGACGTAGATCTAATTGATCTTTCCTGTAAATAATTAAAGTGATAAAGGTTCCTCAAATTAAAACTTTATGTGACGTGTGGAATAAGATCCTTAATCAGGTCCCTACACTATGCGTTCGCTCTATAACGTTAGATCCTTTAATTTCTCAACCAAAATGTAATTGTACCAAGGCAAACCATAATGGCCGAGTCTGAGATACGACCGGAGATATGACCAAAGCCTTTGCAAGCGACAATTTAAAAAAAAGGGCAAAATCACGTCAATAGTCAATGTCCGATCACGGCCAAACGGCATATTAGTTTCACGATCTGAATTATGTCCCGCAAATTCCTAGGAAAAAAAGTAAAATCGTATTTGGTCAGAATTATGCTAAAACTGCATTTTAAACTTCTAAATTATGCAGCAAATTAAACATGTCGTTGTTTACATCGTGCTACTCCGGTATGCGATGAATGTATTACATTACAAGCGCGCGACGCGCGTGAGGTTGCGCGATCGAGTTGCTTACAGCTTAGTCTGCTAAAGAGACTCCTTTTTTTATATTACGATGTTAAGTACTGATAAATATGTACTTTAAATCATAAAAACTTTTACCCGTATTTTCTTTAATGTGTGAAGATGTTGTTTATTGATAAACCTTTTGGTTTACTGCTTATTTTTTGTTTACCTGGTCGGACTGGCATTCACAAATGCACTACAAGTCCAATTTCGGTTTCAATAACAGACTACTATTTTGTCAGGCAATGCATAATTTGTTATGGTAATTGTTCATGAATAATTCATCAAATCCTTATTTGGTGTATGCTAATTTCGTTAATGAGCAAGCGAGTACCACTCAGGCCTTTCATTTGATAACCAATAAAATGGCGGAGTTTTCCATCTGGTTCTCCTAGTATATCTGTGATAGTAGTCTGCAGCGGGTTGACCAGTAATAATAATCATTCTGCTCTACTTTGACAAAAAGAAACAACTCACAAAAGTGTTATTTTTCTCAAATGAGCAATTGTGTCTATCATTTACAAGGGTCTCATTGCAATTTAACAGGATTCTCACATGAATATCTTTAAATAGAATGGTTATTCTTCTCCGAATTTTGCCTGGAGATACAGCATGACTACTTCAACTTACTCAAACTTGAGTGGTTTTTTACTTGCCTTGTTTTGCCAAAGTACAACAGCATTATACTTGCATTAAAACAAAGCCAAAATATACAATTTCGGCACCACTTTTCAGAATCATAGGATCCACGTTTGAAATACCCTTTCACATAAAAAAAAAAAATAAATCAAAAAAAGGGCTATATCCATTTTCCATTGAAATGATATTCAGGCGTCACTAAAATATACCTTCTTGAAATTTTTCAGTGAAATGAACAAACAAATTACGAAATATATATATATTAATATAAATATGTGAATGAAAATAAGGCAAAGGAACACATTTCTCCAAAGATACCAGAAGTGGACTTAGCGCCTTCTAGTCGAACTGTTCATGTTTACATTGAATTCATAAATAAAAGTCGTAATTGGGACTCGCAACAGCATATTAGTAGAAATCAGGGCATTAAGACATCGAAGGTTCGTTGGTAAGATACGTTGAGGACATAGGGCCTATCAGGTTGAAGTGAGACAGCTAAAATTACGGCTACACATATTGGTACGTGTTTATTCGTTGCCTATTGGCGGAGCAGTCGCAAGAGGATAGTGCTCCATCAATCACCGAACGGAACATCTTAATTAGAATTGATATTATCACGATGTTTGGGCTGTTGTTACAAGAAACAGTTGCCTTACAACTTCGAAGAAATAATGTCATTTACAGAGTACGTATATCAAGGTCATCAATTCTTCGCCTCTTCGATGTATGTTTTGTGCTTTATTGTATCATCGTTATGAAGTAAGTTATTGATCTTGCCCAGATATTTAGGAATTGCAACAGCTTTTCGTGTTAGGTTAGAAATGATTTGATTGCAAATGCTTGACAGACCACGTCTAAAGTGTTTACTGGTTTTTGTCACGAGTACTCACGCTGCCTTAAGCTAAAAAAAGGGTCATTTCGCTGTGCCAAGGCCGGCCGCTAATGTAATTCATACTGAATACAGCTTGCAAGGGCCGGCCGCTAATATAATTCATACTAAATACAATTAACGGCCCCTGCACAGGCACTTAAAGCTAAATGACATGATTGGGAGTAGTCTTCGACTTGGGTTAAACTAGAATCAAATAAATTATGTAAGGATTTAAAAGTGAAAATTTTGTAGTCAAAAGTTGATTCATTTCTAAATAACTTCCATCAGTATACCTTGTGACGGACACATTTGTTGTGTAGCTTTTTATGGGATTAATATCTGTTCGGGCTCGAGAGAAATACATATCTGGTATGCTTGATTCTCCTAAGGTAAACAAATTCGATACAACCTATATCTGAAACTAGTAAAATACTTCGCTGATTGTAGGAATGATCAGTGCCATGACTTTTCTGATTCCCGAAATATACAACTGTTGATTTCAAGACTTCACCGTGTCATCTGCAAAATACAGCGTAAGGATATCCGTTAGTTATGTTGACTTGTTGATCAAACTTCCTTTTTTATCATTTAACAATTTTGCTTAGGCGCAAGGTTCACCCTGATGTCAAATTGGTTTTAATAAAAGCGGAACAATGAGAGAAACTTATTAATGAAAGATTGGCGAAAATCCACCGAAGAATATTGCTTTAATAAATTGCCACTTTTTATTGGTTCATAATAGTTGAATGTGTTTTTTTTCAAAGAAGCTTGTACGAAAATAATGTTTCTAATTACATATTGAATGCACAGGTAACATCATTTTCATTTTTTTGAGAAAATGACACTTTATGGAGTTTATATTACATGACAATTTAAAACTTTGAAAACTCATAACTCCGCTATTCTTTGGTGGATTTTCGCCAAATTTTTCTAAATATGTTTCTCTCATTGTTCTGCTTTTATTAAAAGCAACTTGACATTAGGGTGAACCTTGCCTTTAAATGTCGTTATATACTTACCGACCACTCGTAAGGGGGATTCCCCTCCCCCGTTGACCCCCTTGGGTAATATATGAAAATGATGAATCTGACACTAAATGAAAAAAGGGTTGTCGGAAAACATTACAAAACCCGACTTACCAAAATTAAAGCTGCAAATAACTGCACAACTCATATTGTGATTTAGCATACGCTTGAATTGTTTGAATGATATTTGTTAAAACCTTGATTTTGCATCAAAAGAATTTTATTTTACTCTCAGAGAACAAGACAATATAGTAATTGTTTTCTAAGGGATGCTTAAATATTTCGACTGAAAATTATAAAAATAAAAGTTTTTTTATATGGATTTATTGAGACGTTTCAAAAAGGCTATTATCGATTATATGTTTTGAAAGATGCACTTTTTTATTTAATGTTTCCTACATTTATAGTTTAAATTATATACATATATAATCACACACATATGAAAAGAAATTATGTACGATTATAATAAATTTGATGTTTATACTTTTAATCTGTTTTCAATTTGGATATGAAAATAAATTTGAATTTAAATTTAGTCATATATGTATACCGCATCTGCACTGGATTTATTACTGTGTTTAATTTGACATTTTGCTTGTATGTAAAATAGCTTAGAAAAATAACATTTGTGAATTATTTTGGGACTTTAATATTTTCTAACCTTTGTAGTCTTTCTAAGATCTCTTTTATATCCCGCGTTAACTATCAACGTGCCGAAGTCGCAGATCTGCACCAAATAATGCACACAAACTCCACTATTGTTTAATTCCTCTGGCACGTTGGGAGTTATTAATTGTTGTGATGTTTCCAATTTCAGTATTATGTCTAATCGGACACTTTCAATTTGACCTCTTGTTACATTTCGTTTCATTGCCCGGATGTTAGTCTTCAGACACGATTAGTTTTGTTTTGCTTTGTTAATTATTTCGTTACATATAATTGTTTTCAGATATTTTCTTTCCATTCTTTTGGAAAAAGAAAATAGTTGAAAAAAATATGAAATGAAATTTCCGAATTTTAATTTGTAACACATACACAATTATCGAATAGGAAAAATTGCATAAACTGCTGTTGCCTAATTTCTTTACCGGCCATATAAGCTAGCCAGTTGAACACTGTCTTGATATGCGCAAAGAATTTAAACAAGTCGGATGATGACTTAATGCATTTCCACACATCGTGAACATGATCTCTTGTATATCGGAGTCTACAAATTGAATTCACGGGAAAGTCTAATGGCTAATGCGAGGCGAGAGACAAACGGGTCGTGTTACACGCTGGGGAGTTTCAATTATTCAGCGCCACGTACATATTATAAAGACACAGGGCGACCACAGACATCTAATAAAGATGTAGAATGACCGGTCCTATTAATGACACACAGGGCTCGGTGTCGCCTCCGCGTGCTCCGAAAGCGGTACGTGATTGGCTAATTGCGCATATTGCAGCATGCCGCCATATTGCTTAACCCGTTGGAGACGAATTGATTTCATTATAATACGCATTTTCCATAGGCTCCAACACGAGTTAATGCATAATTAGTCTCCAGTGGGTTAACAACATCTCAGACCATTTGTTGTAACTATCTACATTGACCCGTTCGTAATTTTTTGTTCAAAATAAGTAATCAATTTGTTTATCCCCTGAAATTTAGAGGAATGAAACATGAGATTTAAGCCCCCATCCCCCCCCAAAAAAATAAAAACTAAAATGATGATGTTATAGCATTCACTGCATTTCGATTCACGGACTGAATTGCTACATCCATCATCAAACTGTCTCCAGGTGTATTGACCGTTTTGTAGGTGACCAAGTCGCGCGGAGGACTTGTTGGTACGCAAGATGGCGGACATTTGCGACACCGAAAGACTCATTCCACGTGATAATATTTCTATGGCGGCGACCATGTGACGTCATCATGGCGTTAAGGATCATTCAGCAGCTGACATTCTATCAATGTACATTTCCGTTGCAGAACTCAATATGCACTTGAAAGCAATGGCGAGGCCTGTAATTCGTGAAAAAAGAGCAGGGGATGTCATTGCACATCTGTTATAGTATACATATAATAACGAAAAGAGAACGAATAAGAACGAAACCCCAACATTTTGGACATGTTGGATATCAGGATCGTGCTATGGAATCATTTACAGTAATGAAACTGTTACTTCTGCAACTCGTATTTATTCAAGAAGATAATGCACGTCTTCTCCTCCTCGCCTCCACCTCCTCTTCTTCCCCGCCTCCTCCTCTTACCCCACCTCCTCCTCTTCCTCCACCACCACCCCCTCTCCTCACCCCTCCACTTCTTTTCGACGTCTTATTTTTTTTCGATGTCCTATTTAAAGTAGGGCATAAATTTGAGCTTAATCCAAAAGTGCATTTAATTGTTCACACTTAGGTCATTACGACTTAAAGGCAGGTGGTCTCATTTCCATGCCTCGCAACAGTAATTTTCTAAATACTTTGGTGTATAAAAAACATTATCTAATTAGATTTTCAACAATGGGATACAGGGAACTTACTCAGAGTCATTGGAGTTACAATCGTCTAAAGTCTACTTTCAGGCCCTAGCCTCGCACTTCCAAATCTGCGTGGCCGTGAAAATGACACGAAACATCAAGATATTTCCGAATGTTACCATGTATTACAACTTTTAGCGCCAGTTTCACTTACTCTTAAGAGAAAGTACAACAGTACTGCGTTGATTACTGTGCCAGGTAAACAACAACAATTTTAATATCAACTCCGCTTGTCAAAACCTTCTGTGAAACGATGCGTATTATCTAAAAATGTCATATAGCTACAGGGAGGAGATTAGCTTGAAAAACAACAAAGACAACATTCGTTTTGGACATATCTGTTACACAAATCCCCACTGCTGACAAAGTACTAACACATAAATCTATATGTGGAACTATGTTAATTGTTGCCATACACACTGCAGCAACGGAGCCTAATCCGTCTGGTACTCAAACTGCCAATTCCTCAACTTTTTATTGTATATGAAGTGAATTAGTCCCACATTATATTGCAAATGTAATTTACTCTCAGCTGGAAAATATGGAAATGTGAAATTTTGATGAAAGATTTTTCCATCATCAACCAGTACTGTGTATTCTCTTTAATTGCTTTTGAATGGAAAATGAAACCCTCCAAACGCCATTGTAATTTCTAAAAACAACAAAAACAACACATTCGGTATAGCTCAGGACACTGTCAAATAATTCAGCACCAAAATGTGCTGTCAGATTGCCCAGATATGGTGTAAAATGTCATATTCCTGGCGAGATAGGCTTGTGAATGTCCATGTATAGTTTAAAACAATCAGACCCCGCATTTTCGTCAAACTTTTATACAGTATTTTGTTGTCACCACAGACATTTGAAAACAACATCAAACTTACTGAAAATATAGTGACAAAGTGTGATTATTGAGTTATCGCAGAGCATCTAGCGGTATCTTTTGGAAATATCGGAGTCCCTCCATGACACTTTATATTTTGGATATTTTCTTAATGGAAGAGCTCCAGAGTGAGCAATGTTTTGGTCAATGTTTAACCAAAAGAATGTTATAATAGCATATAATTTCATTTTTCTTTACTATATACGAAAACTGGAATTGGGCTCAACACCAAATATTAAACTCTCAAACAAGAATAATTAAGCACCCGTATAACACTAAAAACGTTAAAACCATAACCCTGCCTTGTATCTATATTGTACTATCAAATTTTAGCACCCCTCGAATTTGTTGTGGATGCGATCAATAAAAGGTCCTGTGTAGG
Organism: Eucidaris tribuloides; assembly: GCA_001188425.1. NCBI lineage: Eukaryota > Metazoa > Echinodermata > Echinoidea > Cidaroida > Cidaridae > Eucidaris > Eucidaris tribuloides. Next base: position 19,655 of record JZLH01S0073884.1, on the reverse strand, counting down.
CCATAAAATGATGTAAATCAGTGACGTTGCTGTAGAGTACACGTGGCGGATGTTGGTTGCCATGGTGACACACGTGACTGGCTCACTAACTATCACTACGACAACCCACATGACCACCCAGGTGACTACATGTTTGAAGAGAGCCCCCATTCATCACCTCTGAAGAGGGGAGTGCATCTTCACTACTTGACCCCACTATTTTTAGTAGTACATGACGGTCCACGTCATAATGTTAACAGCTCTGTGTAAGCGTCGTGGAGAACGGGTCTCTGTACTGAGAAAACTCCATGCCAAATTTTCCGTAGTCTTTCATTTCCCGCGTTAATTTGTATAAATTCACCATTAATGCAGTAATTCTATTCGCTCTTGGCAATACTGGTCAAACAACCAGGTACTCGGGTAAAATTAATTAAAACTGGTATATATACCGACTGACCACGGTGGTCGGTCAGCAGGGATAATATGACACGCATATTTATTTATTTATTTATTTATTTATTTATTTTTTAGACGGGTTTGTGTTAATTCAACCATTCACCTGTTTTTTTTTTACCACATGTGCATGTAAAATCAAGCAGAATATGTTTTTGGTAAATTTGTACAATTTTTCATGTCATGAAAAATGGATTACAATGAAAAAATTAACACGGAATTTTCACAGAGTGTTTTTTTTTAATGGTTACGCAAAAGAGTCACAATCGAAGTAGAAAAAAAAATGCCGTATTCACACCAAGTACATACAGACCCGGTCCGCAGATCATAATATGATTACCATATTATGGTAATTAAATTTTCGACAGGTAGGTCAACGTGTCCATGGTGTCCAATGTTAAAATACTAACAGGATCCATATCACCGATCTAATGTGCAAAGGTGCCTTTTTTGCCATATCAGTAAATCGTGGATTTAACTGAGCACATTTGTGAAAAGAAAATGTAATCTCACCCAGAAAATTTTAACAATGATTCGCTTGATTAACTTTACGTACGCAGCGATTTTGACCAATCAAGACTAAAGACGCACTGCCTCCTGAGCGTTCACATTGACAAAAAAAAAAAAAAAAAAAATCGCTTTTGAACCGTTCGGGATTGAAACCACATCGAGATGTGTTTGTGTCAAACCTGCCTTGAGACTGCCTTTAGAACACTTCGGGATCGGGGTTGGAAAGAAATCCCTTTCTCACCAAAAGAAATCTGTTCTTGGAACTGGGTTTCTGGGCCGGTGTGAATCGGGTTTCAGGTATACGCCTGGTCGGATCTAAAGAAATAATCTGGAGGGATGTCCAGATTTATATTGGTGGATGAAGTTTTGTATATGAATATCAGAATTCATTAAATCCTTTCAGCCCTCGTCATTACATATCGTTAGTAACTTTATAACACTCCCAATGTTATTGAGTCATTTCAATGGCATTGTGTAATTCCATATTATTAAATCGATATGTTAGGCCGTCAGTCCATAGTCAATATGGGTTTTATAGTGATTTCGTTATACCTTAGAAAAAACAACTCTCTAATATCACTTACATATTAATGCAACCTTCTGCAAAAATCAGGTTGGTATAGGCCTCTATTTATCGGTAGAAATGAAATAGAATGCGATATGAAAAACAAACAGCTGTTTTTAAATTGAAATGTCCAATTCCCCGAACGTAAATAATATACGTCAACAACGCGTTGCCGCAAAACATTATGATCTATGTCTCGCTCAACCGTACGCATCATTTCAAGTTATGACCTTTCAGAAAAGTAGAATCAGCGTGGCTTTTATCGGCGACCTATTTTTGGGATGGAGAAATCAAATTAAGCTCGTATATATGTGTATCTTATTAAATTTTGTGCTCATACTCGGAGCATACAACGGTATAACTTGGAAATATCACATGTATCTGTTCTCCTGTGGCATTTTGAGCTACTGCATGGTGATGTTTTGTATGACAAATGCGTTTTAAAGTTCATTCCCTTTGTTAGGTGGCGAATTTTAGTCATAAAACACTCGCTTGACACCCTGAATGAAAGAAAATAATTCAAATCCATATGATATGATTTGATAATATATGACATGATACGATAATATGAAATGATATAATATGATATGGTATGATATGATATGATATGATATGATATGATATGATATGATATGATATGATATGATATGATATGACTATATTATAACAATGATAGGCCTACGATATGATATAATATATAATATGATACGATATGATATATGATATGATACGATATGATGTGATGATATATATTTGATATAATATGATATGATATGATATGATATGATATGATATGATATGATATGATATGATATGATATGATATGATATATGATATATGATATGATATGATAATGATATGATTCTGATAATTATGATCATATGAGTTTATGGTCTACAAATGAAATTTGTTTCACCTGGAAAGAGTAACAATTACGGTAGCTATGATAATGCACCACAATTACAACAACTATATACGCCCATATATTATATACGTGTACATACACACATAAACCCCTACTTAAGTAGAAACAGAAAATATCTCAAATTTATAAGCGTTTATCAAACACACTAACAAAGAGGAACCAGCTTCGCACGAAAAAAAGGTGAAAACTCTTACCTCGCTGGCACCTCATTTTCGATGCACAGTTGTACATGAATTTTGAACCTTCAGTTTGGGTCTCGGACCTTTAGTGCGCGTCTTGATTGAACATATAATGTGCAACTTGGAACCATTCTTGTGCAACGTTGCATCCTCAGGGTGGATTTGTACACATTTTGCCTTGGGTGGACCTAGAACCTACAAACGGTCTACCAAGCTAAAAGACTCCTTGCTTGCTGTTGAAAAAAAAAGAACTATCACGTTTTGCGATTGAAAAGGTGGTCTTATAGACTACGTGACCTTTTATTAGACGGTTATTAGACATCACTTCATTCTCCGGAGCTGGAGAGCTTCCAAGAATTATTACGAAAGATAAATATCTTCATCTACGCATTGTTTTAGGACAACTGTAAACCCGGGTAATTGCATCATCTATTTTTGTGCTCTAGGAGCCCCCACCTCTAGCTCTGCCGCAGGTTATGTTTCTCGAAAGAGAACAGGTCTATGTCTAGATTGGGGTCACTGCCATCGCGTATTAACTTACGTAACTACGACCAGACCCAAAAATACCAGTCATGAATATCGATTAAAATGATCTGAAGCTAATGATAAAATGTCTCCGCATTCAGGCGTGACTTCGATACATATCGATCCAATCGATCGATATTAATTATCTCCACTAAGGTTGACCGTGATGAAGAGAGTTCGAGAGCGTGACAACACACACCTTGCGTGCACGGAGACGGGAAATTAAATACTTTTTATGGCATCACTTGAGTTAACATAGATGCATGCCACACGCCCACCCACATACATGTATTCCGATATATTGTCGAGTCGGCCTCCGAACCGCCTCGGCTTAACTCGTGATGAACTCGGGAAACAATTCGGAATAGATCGGCATCACTTGCAACGCCGCGTCGCAGTCACATACAGCGGAAATCGGTATGTTGAATGCATTTTACCTCTTTGAAGTAAAAGTCGTCAAATATCATACAACTTAAAGACAGCACTTCATACTATTTTTGTCTTTTAATTACCATTTCAGGTTATATCAAACCCGTACAGTAACTTTACAAAACGTGGCTGAAAATAGTGTTGCCTTGAGTGAATGGATTCACATCCAACGATCCCCACTCCCATGGGATAAACTTGAAAGGTTTCATGACAACTGAAGGACTGTTCAGCTATTACGGACACTACAGAAGAACGTTCTGACGTACTGTAATCACCGTTTCATTTCCGGTTTTCTACCTATTACGGATGAGATAATTTGCAAGGACGAATACATCCATTATGTCAAAAAGATTATTTTCCAATTGATCAAATTGATGTATAGTCCTATACTCTATGGATTACGGCAATTTATTGTTTTCCTGAGTACATTTGGATACTCGGAGTTCTCAACATTGCATTTGACATAACTGGTATATATACTGGGCAAAAATTTGTAAAAGAAAAAAAAAGAATACATTGAAACTACACTAATATTTTTTTTAATCTTCTCGAAAAAGCAAAATTATGTTTGAGCTTTGAAAATTGATAGAATGAATTTATAAAAAAAATGCAATTAATTTTAATATTTCGATTATCAAGTATAATATTTTTAATATGAATCAGATTTTCAGACCGTGGGCAAACACAATATGATCAGCATGGAAAGATTATGTAGTACTTGTGCATGTACCGTCTCTTGCCAAAAGTATTACAATATACACCATAACACATGCATTTTAAGTTGAAGGGATCTTTTTATAAAGTTCTGGCGAAGTTATTATTGAAAAATAACAAATTATATGATAAGAAGTCAATGAATATTCTTTTTCCTTTCTTCTTAAAGGCGGAGAAATTATCTAATGTTGGTACACCCACGGTAGAGGGGCTGGCACACCAAATGTAACATTGTTGTTCCATATGGGGTAGGGTATTAAATTCACCCTAGCATCGTAATTCGCTTTTATATTTCCCGTGAAATGGTTTTCATGGTTTGGAAAGACTTCCAACAGACAAAAATGCCAATACGTTACTCTGAAGTAGTCTCAGAAAGAAGATAACATTCACCGAAAAAGAAACTCCCACTATCTTCATAAGATAGTGGTAAGGAGGATAAGCCCCATATTTTAGACAGGACCCGTTCAAGTCATAATCTACGATTCATTCTTTAATCTTAAGGCGGTTTCCTATTCCAAACATCCTAGAATTTACTGTCAGGTGACTTTTCTTTGCATTGGATATTATGATGTGAAGCGAAGGCCATATTCTTGTTATCACTGTCTTATGAAGATAGATGGTGCTTTCTTCTTCGCCCTTTGTGGTGTTATCTATATCATTCTTTTTTTTTCAAGATTAATGAGACCCTTCGAAAGAAAAAAAAAGTCATTAAGTCTTAAAGGGTAATAATGTTCCATTTTACAAACCTATGTGACAAGAAATAAAAGAGGTCAACAAGTCAGAAAACTACTTGACCGATCCACAACTGCAATATTACCCATGCATTTGTTTCCTGCCACCTAGATTATTGTAACTCTGTATTTTCTAACCTCCCTCATTCATACTTACTTTCACTCCAACGGGAACAGAATTCTGCTGCAAGACTTGTCTCCCTCTTTAGGAAATCTCAGCCCATAACCCCAATCCTGCGTTCTCTCCACTGGCTTCCAATACTTCACCGTATATCTTTTAAGGTTCTTCTCCTTACATACAAGATTGTGAATGGGCGAGCCCCCAAGTATCTCGCAGATCTGATTTCGCTACGTTCCAGTACTTCCTCAAGGCCCTTCCGATTATCTTCTACAGTGCAATTAACTCCTGGACCTCGCACTTCCACGAAATATGGTGATCGCGCTTTTTCTGCAATTGCCCCTTCTCTCTGGAATTCTCTACCTTCCCATATACATCGAGCCACTTCCCTGAATCAGTTCAAGACCCTGCTGAAAACTTATCTTTTTAATAAATAATTCTCTGGAATGTCCCAGTTGTAGGTCGGTCAACGGGGGTGTACACCAACTTTGATTTTCAGTATTCACTAATTTATATATTTATTGTTTTGAATTACTTAAGGTTTCTTACATGATTTTTGTTTATAAGTTTTACTTTAATTTTTCATAAACAGAAAACAGTGCGGTTAGAAACGCCCATATTAAGCGCCAAATAAATGTTTTGTAGTATTATTATTGTTATTAAAATGGTACTCAATGGTTAAAAGCGAGGGGCCATGCAGAAAGGGTCATCTTATCTAAAACAACGCTTTGCTCATTTTCATTACAATTTCTTCTCCTCTAAAAGACCACGTGTCTCTGTTGCACGCCTAAAATCTAGCATCGTGCAAATACACTGGTATATAGAAGACAATGCTATTTAAGAAACATCAAAGTATAGGAGCTAGAAACGCAGTTTCAGTGGAATTACAGTATACGTTTGACTTCGATTTATTTTTTTGTCTCTGGTGATAAAAATTCTACTAGTAGTCCTAGTTCATTTTTAGACAGTGCATGCAGTCCTCTTTTTACCTTCATCGACAGTGCCATAGTGCCACAGTACATGTAGATGACCTAGCATTTCTTTCAGTGCCTGACACATGCCAGCACAACTGTCTGATACTCAAGTACTGTAACCCGCCTCATGGACCTACTGTCGGTCCATGTTATACCTAAGTGAGATTTGAAACAGTGTGCCTAGAATTTACACTAGTCACAACACAATTACTGGTTTTCTGCGTATGTTTAAGTACGTTTGATCTTCAGACTGCACAAGCAAGTCCTTTGTAATAGCCTAAGGGCATGAATAATGTTTTGTTGTTTTATGGGAAAGTTGCAAAGGAAATTCCCCATCTTTAACGAGGAGGTGGTTTATTCGAAAAAAAATGCAGTCTTCTTGGGTACGTTCTGCAATACCCTCTTCGTAAGTCTACGTGCCGGGATAATGTTTATGCATAGGGATTACTTAACTTGAAATCGTACAGGAAGAGATACTGCATGTCATCTACGATTACGTTTCTCTTTTCTAATCCATTCGTACCCTTTTTTAGCTTGTAATTTTGCAAAAAGATTTCATGGTAATCCTTTGTTCGCTAAAAATCTGCTAATGGAAGCTGATCCGTTGCGAAAGCGAAAGGAATACCATAATCCCAAGGTATCATCCTTTCAGTTTGTTCTATTTGCATGGAATTTACCGCCCCCACACGTTCACGTCTGGTCACTACAATTGTGCATCTACTTGTAATCCAGGCAATTGTAGGTTTTCAATTTAACAGGAAATACAAAATTTGTTGAAATATGTTTCTCCATTCATTTCGAAATGTTAAAGAAGTAATGTCTTCCTATTTTTTTTTTATTATTCCGTAATTTAGTTTCGCCCCTTGTTTCTATGTTATCATTAAATCCCATTCTACTTCAGCCCTTTTTCGAATTAATATTTACCTTGATCTGAATTTTCACGTTTTCTTTGTATGTTCTTGTTTTTCTTCTTCTTCTTCTTCCTCGTCTTGTTCTTGTTCTTTTCATGTTCTTCTCGTGCTAGTTCTTCTTCATCATTACCTCCATCGTCGTTAGCATCGTTATCCTCCTTCTCCTCCTCTTTATCATCATCAGCAGCATCATCATCATCATCATCATCATCATCACCACCACCATCGTCATCATTATCATTTTTTCTCATCATCACCATTGGGTGCAATCGACGTATGAGCTGTTTATTTTCTTGTTTTTATTTTACCATATTTGTACCTAAAGCTACCTGACTACGTTTTTATTCGGAATCATTTCTCGAACTACATTTATAAACAGAAGAATCTAGATGTCTTTGAGTTCAGTGTGTGTATGCATGTGTGCGAAAGTGGGTGTTTTTGTGTGTTTTTGTGTGTGTTTGTATTTGTAGAGGTAGGGTGGGTATGCGTGACATGTGTATTATACACGTTTGGATTTGGATGCTCTTCTGACTTGCATACATTCTTTTTTCTATCACTGCCTTTTCTAAAGCAATCACTGTATCGTATTCTCATTTTCTTTTTAGCCAAAGGATGTGCACTCAATGTCATGATGTTCAACGTAAGTAGTGTTTGGGGGATATCAGTCCGTAGTCTGATTCGTAGACACTGAAATATGGACTTGTGCGACTCGTCATTCAACCACGAACAATGATGCAATTACTTCGATTCTAATGCTTGCGAGTCAGACTAGGTATCTATACCATTTTGTAATGCTCCCTGCGTTAGCTATTTTGAAACCCTGCAGCGACTACGAGCTAAGTAGTCTTTCGTAAATTCTTCATATGTGGAAGATAGAGGAATTTTCATAGAAATGTGGTGTGCCAGTTTGGAATCATAGCCGTTCTTTCAAGTAACTTATTCTTAAGTTCCATGAAAGTGGCAAAATACCCTGGTGAGTTTGACAGGATGCGCAGTTTCCGTGTGCTTAAAATTAAATTCTAACATTGTCCAAGGTAAAACAGACACTATTGTTAACTACTAGAACTACAATACTACTACTACTACTACTACATCTACCACTTATGCTACTACTACTACTTCTACCACTACATCTACTACTATTTCTACTTATACTAATGCTATATCGGTGGTGGTGGTGCTAGTAGTAACAGTAATAATGAAGATGATGGGGATGATGGTAGTAATAATAATAATGATAATGATAATGATGATGATGATAACAGTAATAATGAGAAGAAGAATAATGGTGATGATGATGATGATAATAATAATAATAAGAAGAAGAAGAAGAAGAAGAAGAAGAATGGTGATGATGATGATGATGATGATGACGATAATAATAATAATAATAATAATAATAGTAGTAATAATAATAATAATAATAATAATAATAAAATAACAGTAATAATGATAATGATAATAAAATAATAACAGCACTACTAATAAAATTAATTCCATACTACATCTACTACTACGAATACTACGACTGATAACATGATCACAAAAAATGATAACAATGATCGAGACAATTTTATCAATAACGATAGTTATAACAACAACAATAACAATACAAACAATTCCTCTTTTTTCTGACCAAATGTGGCTAGTGTTATTGGTATTATCATAACAGAAGTATATCTTACGCATACCCTTCCTTCACCTTGAGAGACAACTATGGATGAAATCTCTTGTCTAACATAGTTACGCACCAGTTGGTATTCGAACCCACATCCATGGGATTTATGTGCCAAGAACATAAACCGATACACCACAGTGCTAGACTGTTACAAAATGGCATATACAGTATATGTATTCATTTTGATGATGATATTTTTATCAAAAGAGGTGAAAAACATAGCAACACACATATACATGCACACAAACATACGCACACATAAACAAACATACACGCATTAACACACACACACACACAAGCGCGCACGCACGCACACACACATACACACACACACACACACACAATACGGGGTGCTCTTTAAAGTGGTTGTTAGCTGTCACACAATAACTCTTCTAGCTTGTATTTAGTCATGATTATCGTTGCTAAAGCTGTATGTTGTCGTTATGAAAAGGGTTCACATGCGTACAAACACGTAAAAAATCACACAGAAACAAATGTTTGCAAGATACTAATGGAACAAGATATTGGAACATATTGCTGTCAGTATAATTGTGAAAAGGGCGGTAACATTATGCGGGTTGAAGGTTCAGCCTACCATGAACCAAACAAAAATCACATAATTGGAAAACATTTCTGATATCCTCTACCAACCCAAATGAGTGCTAATAAATGACCCCGAATTATCGCGTGAATACGATCTCCTGTGACGTCAAACCAACAAATCCAAATTAGGTCACGTGACAGGCATTTATGGAACAGCGTAAACAATCCAAGTTATTAGAGAAAATGCTGGAATATGGGCTTCAATCAAGATCTAGTTTGCGATTGAATCTCTCGCAAAGCGAGTCCTCGTTGTTCAGTCCCATCAAACCCTAGAGACAAAAAGACAAACAGATAAATGAAAAGATTACCGGTATACGTCATTTTCTAAGTCGACTAAATAGTACATTCTGCTGCTTATTAGGTCGGCATAAATTTGGGACAAAAATAGCACGCTGAATAAAATTGAGTTAGGAGTAAATTCATTTCTGGGACAAACAACCTCATAATCTGAGAAATTGTTTTGTATTGTATATTGCATAATCGGGTACTTTTGTAATGTGATTTAATACGTAATCACAAAATGTATAATTGTATAATTTTCACATTAAAATATTCCATTTCATTATGGTATTTTCCAAGCAACAAACATCAATATAACTTGAAATTATCCGCCAATTCTTTGTTAGAATAGTCGAATAGGAGGAAAATTGTCATCCCCGCTATCATTGGACTGCATATTTCAGTATTACAATAATATATGTTTGTTATCAGACTATATTAGTTTCAAAAGGCGCTAAATCCATTTTAACCAAAATGAGTTATTAATATTAACTCATTTGATACCTACTTATCTGCTTTCAGTCCAAAATTGGAAGTCAAATTCCCTGAGCATGTACGAAATATCTTAGGTTACAGTTTTATTTTTTTCATGGACGCGTGTACAAACTCAGGCAAAGAAATGCATATTTCTCCGAAGTTACCAAAGTGGATTTAGCGCCTTTTGGAACTAAGCTCTCCATTTGTTTCGTTTTAACCAATAGTCCCAAATGTTCACTCTTTCTCTAATGTACTGAATCTCGTAGTACAATCAGTCGTACTGTGTTCCTGCATGAGAGAAACAGTGGGTGTCACACGCTTTTTTCATCGAGTGTCATCAGCATTGTGGAGGATGTTATCCCGGGTCAAGTAGACCCTCCCATTGGAATACCATGGAGTGCAAACCATAAGAGTACTAGAACTCATGCCCGGGGGAACACGGCATGTAAAGTTAACGTCCGCCGCAGATGAAGCTTCCTCTTTGATGTACATTCTGAAAAAGGCGCCAAACCGCGAATGCAAATATATTGTAAACACTCAATAGACATAAAATATTAAGTTCTTAATGAAATGCAACATGTGCTTAAAACAAAATAATACCTTTTACTAAATACCGATCATAGTTTTGGTAGGTAATGAAAAATATTCATCTAGGCCCTGCAAATCACAGGTTCCTTACGATTCCGTTTTTTTATTGGTAGAAAATATTAAAGTCGGCGTTGTCGACATAAAAGTATATATGTCACATCTTTATTACCGTTACAACCATTTTAAACATGTTTAATGTTGCTTCCTCCATGACAATACCGTACTTTGTGAAAGATTGGTGAAATACTGTCCAATCCACCAAAACAATACTAGTTCGTTGTTACTTTGGACAAAATCTTGTGAACTTTTGACTATTTTCTGCTCACGTTTGATGGGAGTAGTGCCATGTCGTGTTGATTAGGGCAAATCGTTTGTGGAAATCTGTAAGATGCCGATCGAACATGACCCCAACATTCCATCAAAATTATTACGTTGTTTACATAATTCGTGTGAAAAGAGATACAATTCTGAGTCGAGATTAGTAGACAGTGACTAGACAGTTGCCCAACCTGGCACGAGTATAATCATGAATGAAACCATTCTTAACTCATAATATGGTTTTTATGGGTTGTGAGATTGAAATTCTTCAAGAACTAAACGAATTGAATCTTATAACGAGATATACTCTAGGTAGACGGCATATCCCGATTGGAAGGATTTGTCTTGCATTTATTCTATTGATAAAGAGAAACAATCATTTATTTATCAGTATCGAGGAACCTGAGAGGAATTAAACCCACAAGAAAGATGCACATAAAAATTGTCTGTCATTTTCCTACAAAAAGAGCAAACTTTAAACAGTATTTTTGCCGTTTTAGTATAATTGTGTCTTAAATTGAGGACCATTTCCAATCATGTCATTTCCCCTTAACCTTCTGAAAGTGTTAATGTCCCACTTTCCCCATAGAGCACGTACACAGTATTCCTCGTGTAAAACTAATAATGAAAATACTGAAGCACCTCATCCACGAAAAGGCTTGTTGCAACAGCTTGAAAATTCAGTCCACATCATCAAGTGCACTTCATCTCTGACGAGAATGTGGGTCACCGCGATGCGTCTGTGTTAACTACGAAAGAAATCTTGCAAATTTTCACGAATCTCAGTTTAAAGGTTTCTTCGTAATGGTAAAAATGTAACTCTCCGAATTTATATTACAAATACCATTCAATAACCCCTTCTAGCTTCTTTAAATACAATTAGTGCAATTATAATATTAGAGGTCAAGTTTGCCAAAGCGAGTGGTGAATGCTGACAGACGTAGAGATGCCCCCCCACACACACACATAAAAAACGCACAAGCACACACGCAAACACATACACGCACTTTCACGCACATACACATAGATAAATACACACACATACACACAGATAAATACACACACAGACACACACAAAAACACACACACACAAACACACATACGCTAACATTTTGTGGCTCTCAGTAGTTATAGAGCAGTTATAGAGACTTCCTGCTCTCACTCACTTTGTCTCTCGTATACTCACACACACCACGCACAGACACACGGACATGCACTTACACATATTCGACAAAAATTCACACGTAAATACACACAACACACACACACACACACACACACACACACACACACACACACACACACACACACACACACACACACACACACACACACACACACAAACAAACAAACACAAATGCACACACACATTTACACAGATATGTATGGGTCTCACTCTGTTTCTCGTATATACTCACACACACCATGCACAGAAACACGTACATGCACGTACACATTTTCGCAAAAAATACACACGTAAATACACACACACACAAACAAACAAACACAAATACACACACATTTACGCAGATATGTATGGGTCTCACTCTGTTTCTTGTCTACTCACACACACCACGCACAGACACACGAACACTCACGTACACACATTCGCAAAAATATACACACGTAAATACACACAAAAAACACACACACAGAGGTACACACAAATGTCATATGCATGCCCCACATCTCATGGAATCCCCTATCACTCAAAATGACGTTTTATTTCATTGTAATTGCTTTGAAATGACAAATCGACATGATATAAACGAAGTAAATTGCTTTTTTTATATTCCGAACACGATCTCGATTTGTTTTTACTTGTCCATCTTATACAGCTGTGTGTTATTGCTTCGAACAATATACTAGTGTAATTTTACCCTCATTTTAAACTCTCGCTACTCACAAGGAATGTGAAAATTAAATAAGACCATTCTTGGTTGTTATTTTTAACCTATGATTGGTATATTATGGTAGGAACAAAGGTATATAATATAATCAACATCTATAATATTTCATGAAATCATTCCATTTTGTCAGCTAGACGAGTCGTACAGAAATTAACTTTTTTGTCAAACAAATACTGTAGGCCCATAACAATAATTTTCCAGGTGACTCTAAATTTCTCAATTGGTTTTACCGTCAGGGTATTAATCCACGGTTCTGCAGGGGATCTATCCACAGTTTTGCGGTTGAAAAGGCAAAGTATCGGGCTCCCTAAAATGTTGTGAGACAATGGCGTTGGCAAAGGTTTTCAAGAGGAAAATACTAACACCCAGCCCTGAACCCACAAAAAGTCACAGATCCTGATTCTCTTTAACAGACAAAAATAATATTATGTCATTTGTGGTGACTAACTCAAATTTTTGAAGTTTATGTTATATAAAAGGGTAATCTTTTAAGCAATGTTAAACTGTGGTGACCTTAAATGAAACCAAAACGGGATACGGGCAGTTTTCTGGACAATATTTTTGGACGGACGCTTCTGCCTGACACCTCTGAGAAAACTTAATCTTGAAATCCTCTTCTCTCCCTTTTTTGTGAAATATTTCTTTCATATTTTCATCATTTTTTAATGGGTTAAGATAATCCAATTTCAGCAAAATGTATCATTTTAATGCTCAGGGATTACTTTTTAAAGATATTTCTAAACATGAAAATTCATTTAAGCTTACTTTTCGTGGGTTTTGAGCTGGGAGGTCCCCACCCCTCTAGATCAGCAAATAAAAAAACGAGTGAATGTTTGAACAAGTTAACAGGAGATGCGACTCACTTCCACCATGTTCAGGATACAAACTCTGAAAGTCTCCTAACTGCCATTCCAACGTGTTTTGTGCCATTTGATCGAATCTCATTTTTATGTGCCCCCCCCCCCGTCCCTCAAAAAAAAAGAAGGGAGGGAATCTGGCTACGCCACCACTGATAAGTGATCACACTAAGTTAGATTGACGGAAAGGCGTAAGAAAATGTCATTATAAATTTACCTATAGAACAAGATTGGCAATGCTTCCAAAGGATAAGCGATTGTGGCGCGTAAACGCGTTGTGATGGAACGTGCGTTATACACATCTCGAGTGTTCGGCCTCAGCTTGATCCGGACTGGTTCTAACTCGGCGCGAGGTTTGACGCGCTGACACGCTTTTACAACGTCATCAGTCACTGGAAGTAGGCCAAGAGGAAAGAAATTGGCCTTGTATGTTGTGAGTATAGACTGCCTCTGTCATTAGAGCCACACTACACACACACACACACACACACACACACACACACACACACACACACACACACACACACACACACACACACACACACACACACACACACACACACACACACACACACACACACCTACACACACACACACCTACACACACTCACACACACGCGCGTGTGCGCGCGCGCACGCATACATGCACGGATACATAGACACACACACACACACACACCCGCACGCACGGACACAGAGACGAACACACACACACATGCACGCATACACACAGACGCATACACACACACTCGCACGCACAAAAAAGATACATATACAGACACCACGCGCATACACACGCACGATCACATTCGCAAACATCTATCTACACATACATACAGTGTATATACAAATATAAGCACATAATACACATTAACATATACTAGGTGTTAAAAATAAAACTAGTCTATTTTGGTATTTAATATTACAAAAAACTTTTCACCAGATAATACTGGCATGAGTACGAGTTATGGCTGAAGAGTGGATATTTTTGGTGGAGGTGGTTTGAATACAATATCAATAATATTTTTTTTTTTTTATATAATCCATGCTTATTTAAAAAGTTACAGTTCAGATTTTGCTCAATATCCAACCCCTGTACAAAACTGAAATCTGTACAGAAATCAAATGGTGTGTGTCAGAGTAAGTGCCTTGTCCAAACACAATAGCAATACTGCCCCCCCATGACAAAAGGGGATAACTGACATTTTATTGTTTCAGAAATATAGAGCAAAACGTGTTTTCTTAAAAGCCTTAAAATACTATTCAGTGTTTTGTTTTCAAGTTAACATATCCAAATGTGTATTTCAATGGTCTTTCAAAGTGATATAACAATTTCCTGACAATCCCGCATTTTTCGTTCAAATTGTCAATTATACTCATTAAATATGAGAAGAGGTGACTGTAATGTCTGGAAGCCAGACTAGGGCACATGTAGCTTTGCCCATAAACTGTTTAATATTAATGCAAATTCTTTACATACTATTCTGACAAAGGTTGCTCTTAACAACCTGACAGCTTGCTGGAGGCTTACCAGACATATTAACAACTATTTAATGCAATGTGCATTTTTGGTATTGAAAATTTATTCATAAAAACAGGTGAGAAAAATAACTCTGCACTAGGTTTCAGAAGAGAAAACATCCATAAATTTGAATACACTATGAAATAGTCTATTGCATATTCATATTTGGGCTGAAGATGGGTAAAAATTTTTTAAAGAGAATTATTTTGAAAAAAAAAGTATGTAGGCTACCGTATCAGAAATCTAATCACTTTGGGGATAAGGGGCATAATTCATTAGATTATCAGGCATGCACTGCCCCACCCCACCCTGACGTAAGGGGATAACTGACACTTTGGTGTATCAGAGATATTGAAAAAAAACTATTTTGTTCAAAGCCTTAAAATACTATTCAGTGTTTTGTATACAAGTTAACATATCCAAATGTGCATTTCAAAGGTCTTTCAAAGTCATATGACAATTTCTTGAAAATCCCGCATTTTTCGTTCAAATTGCCTTTTTGTCGTGGGGTTCCCCAAAAATTTGATATTAAGAAACTGTTACAAAATGCAATAACATCACAAAACGTTTGTTACAGTTGGTTTCACGATTGCATTTATTTCTTTTTCATATATCAGACTCTTGAAACGGAAATAAGTTAATGATGTTGCCATGGAAACCAAATCATTTCCTTGTAAACCTAATTAAAACCATACTTAACTTTGACCAGTTTTACATAACTTTACCAAGCTTTAAAAGTCTTTAACAATTGAACAGAAAAGGTTGTCTAATTTCAACAAATTAAAAAATAATATTGACATAATACTTGATTTATTTGTTATTTGATTGTTGATTGTTGGTTAGAAAGCTGAATTTCCCCCCGGGGGGGTCGCTCTCCAGACGGCCTGTATCCCACCCGTGTCCAACAACCTCAGAAATGCACCCTAAACGGCGTAACCTATATTACCAAATTTGTGACCCTAAATGGCGTAACGCATGAGAAAAGCTACCTCTAAACGGCGCGTGACGTGCATGAGAAATTCTATCTCATTTTGCATACCTAACTGGCGTGACCTGGACAATCACTAAGTTTAATACCCTAAGTGGACGTAAACAGTGAAATCAACTAAGTTTAATTCACCCAACTGTTCTATCTCATATACAAACATATTGTACATTTGCATAACCCGAAAAAGTTCAATCTAAGTAATTAATTAGCCTATAATTTCCTTAGTTAAAAAAAAAAAACGTTATTTTGGAGATGCTGTATAATAGATCTACCAAATTTTGCACCCCAAATGGTTTAAGTCTGCAATACCAAATTAGGTAACCCTAAATGGCCATGACCATCGTAGAAAGGCTACCTAAGCGGCTGATTGCTAGCCGGATTTGAGTTGAAAAGGCTCACCCTTTCCCAAAGACTGTCGACGAGTCCGAAGCGGAAAGGGACCCTTTACGACGGCTTTTTTGGCACGCGGTGGTAGCAGGCCGTGTGGAGAGCGACCCCCCCGGGAATTTCCCCTCCTTTCATGCAGAATTAGATAACTATAAGCTCACTATAATTGTATTTTACTGACAAATAAATAAACAGGAGAAGAAATGCAAAAAGAAAGCATGTTTTGCATTTCCAACTTTAGAAATGATTTCATCACAAAATTTTGGTCTAGAAAACATATCTTTCGTTATGAAAACATAAAGTTCATATTTTTGGTATTTTGACAGTCAAATGGTGGTAGAACCTTGAGCCTTGTCATAATGTTGCAGTGTACTTACTAATGGGCATATTCAGTCTCGGTTCTAGATTATGCAACGTTTTTGACCTCCATAGTACACTATAATAGTACACTATTTCATAGTGGTTGAACATTTTATGTATACTTTTCTGTTTGACAAAGGTTGCTCTGAGCAACCTGACAGCTTGCTGAGGCTTGCCAGACATAGCAACAACTAATGTATGCATATTGCATGTTTGGTGTTGAAAATGTATTTATAACAGGCGGGTGGTTGTTATGTGACTCACGCTGAGTGCACTAGTGAACTAGTCTGCTTTGCAGACTCTAAAATGGCTCGTGACACGTGATGCCCTTTTAATAAGCTGATTATGAAACAAAGGGACACTTTTAATTAATATTTTTTGTTCTACATGTTTAACATGGTGTACTGAGTCCCCTACACTATGTAACTCAATTTTGAAAAAAAATGTCAGTTATGCCCTTCTGCCTGGGGGGCAGAATAGACAATAGCTGTGGATATCACCATTGGAGACTCTAGAATGCAATATTCTCATCTGGGACTGGGGAAGATGAATGCTTTATTAATATTCATTAGAAATCAGCCTGGTCACTGGTAGTCTCAATGAAAGGTGTACATGTAGGGTAAGATGCAAGCATGTGTTTCCATGCTTTGTCATACAGTACTTGATTTTGCCATTCAAGCTAACAAACATTAGTTTTCAGTATTACCATCAATTATGGATTTCCTTGTTCTTCGTAATCTTGTTCATTATTAAATTACATCATTATCAGCAGCGTCGACATAATTATTTTGATTGTATGGAATCATGTCTCAACACTTCAAATCCATTAAAGACATAAAAAAACATATTCAGGGCACGAAGTTTGATTTCCTTTCTACAAAGGTTGTGAATAAAGACTAGTAGGAGCCAGGCTACTTTCTTATGAATATTAATAACATGAATATTAATAACGCATTAATCTTCCCCAGACCCAGATGAGAATATTGCATTCCAGAGTTTCAAATGGTGATATACACAGCCATTGTCTATTGCTATTGTGTGTGGACAAGGCACACACTCTGACACACACCATTTGATTTCTGTACAGTTTCAATTTGGTACAGGGGATTGGATATTTAGCAAAATCTGAACCCTAACTTTTTAAATAAGCATGAATTACATGAAAATGATTATTGATATCGTATTCCAACCACCTCCATCAAAAATGTCCACTCTTCAGCAATAACTCATCTGCATGTCAGTATTATCTGATGTACAGTTTTTTGTGTTATCAAATACCAAAATTGACAAGTTTTACACACACACACACACACACACACACACACACACACACACACACACACACACACACACACACA